>CM058042.1:80040411-80060986 GCA_030169165.1 Centaurea solstitialis | reverse complement strand
ATGGATTTAATCTGTTATATGTTATTGTTTAAAATACTAACATACACAAGTACGATTGTGTGTATGCCGTCTTAAGACACGTCTTGAAAAATGTCACGGTCTCATTATAAGCCACGCCACGCCTAACGTCATTTATAACGTTGGTCTTTTATAATAGTATTGACTAGGGGTTGATGTACTGCACATATGCATGGTTAGAAACTTAGAATGTGAACATCAATGACGTATCTAAAATTTCTGGTGAGTGGTGACTAAAGTACACCATACATACTTGAGGATTTAGGAGGTGGGAAAGTATGGTTATGTCATATGTGGGATGGTGGTAAATAGAGAGTCTAAATAAAAATCTATGAATCGAAGAAAATTAAATTAAACTTTAACAAGTTCTCTCTTTTAAATATTTTAACATTAGTTATATTACTAATGTTTTAAAAATTTTTGATCTTAATACATTTTAGAGTTAAATGCAAATTTGGTCCTTGTGGTTTACAAAATTAATGACTAAGGTCTTTTAACAGAATTTTTAACTAACAAGGTCCGTATAGTTTTGGTTTTTATAACATATATAGTCCTTCTTTATAAAAATTAGAATTAAGAAAGGGTAACTTTATCCATTCACTTTTAATATTTCTTTAATCTTAATTTATAACATATTTGGTCTCTCTTTGGTTAATATAATAAATTAAATTTACTTGATTTTAAATATATTATACTATATTATTTTTATGCCAAAAAACATGCATATATTATTTTATATTGAATACATAAATATTAATACCACCTCTAATTATATTTATTACTTTACAAATTATACAAATACATTTTATATTTCATGTTAGTATTATTATCCATTTGAAACAAACTGCAATTTATGATAAATTTCGAGTTATATTATTGAAATCCATCGGATTAAAAAAATAAATATAAATCACATGTAATCATATAGAATTAATATGTCTTCCTCATAAATTATCTATTAACACAATTTTATCTCGTATAATCATTTGGTGTCAAACTTTGCATGTTTTTTATTGCTAGTGTTATTTAAACATGATGTTGTAATTTCATAATTTCACTTATTATGTATTTTTTACTCGTTTTTGTTATTTTCATACTAAAATTTAAATTAGTGATGTGCTTTTTACTAAATATATTGCAATTTGCTTCAAATGTATGATAAAATTAACATAAAAAATATTAAATATATTTGTATAATTTGTAAAGGTATAGTTAGGGGTGCTATTAAAATTTATGTATTCAATATAAAAATATATATACATGTTTTGGTATAAAAATAGTAATATAATATAATATATCAAAAGGGGCCAAATAAATATAACTTGATAGATTAATTAAAGCGGGACTAAATATGTTATAATTTAAGATTAAAGAAATATGAAAAGTGAATGGACAAAATTACCCTTTCTTAATTCAATTTTTTTGTAAGAATGACCATATGTGTTATAAAAACCAAAACTATAGGGACCTTATTAGTTAAAAATTCTGTAGAAGGATCGTAGTCATTAATTTTTGTAAACCACAAGGACCAAATTTGTATTTAACTCTACATTTTAAGAAGACTTCATATAAAATAATAATATATTCAACTTCATTGATGAAAGAAATAAAAATTTCATTCTCTTCTTACGTTGCATTTAAAGAATTTTTTCTTTTCTCCTTTTTTTTTCAAAATTTTACAGATTCATTTAAAGAATTTGTCGGAATACAAATACCACAAAGTCTTCATTTTCTTTATTAGAATCTATTTGAGATGCTCTAGTAGGGAAGAGGGAGTAGAAACTAGAATGTACTTGGAAGTTGGTAATCGATGAGAAGTTAGTAAAGAAGATATTTTGAATTTTGCAAGACTAAGAGCAACTTCAACCCTAACGACAAAAAAGGCAAATTTGTGGGGCCGTAGACGTTAAAATTCGCTTCCTTTCCAACCACACAGCATATTTATGCATTTGAATAGAATACCGGCATATTTGTTGTTTCTCTTCCATCCCCGGCAAATTTGAGTTCTTTTTGCAGGTCGATTGGAGTTGACAGACCGGTAAAACACTATCTTTGCCCGACGATTGGAGTTGGTATAAAACAGATATAATAAAGCAATAGACATAAAGTTTAAAAAATATGAAATGCATGTTTATATAAATCTCAGTCATGTAGATTGTACATGATAATAATGATTGAAAGTTTCTTAAATCGATTGGGGGAAGAAAAGCCTATTTTTTTATGCAAGTGAAATGGAAGGTGCCAAAGCCTACTTTTTTGTGCAAGTAAAGGTTAACCTTTTTCTAATGCAAGCCGGATCAACATATTATAGCCCCACTAAAACCTTACTACTTTTCAAGAAAATGTCTTTTGCACAATTGCATCTGAATGATCTATTCAATAACAAAAATTAAGGGCAACATAATGAAGCCAATTTATACAGAAAAGGCAATGTTGTGATCCTAATAATAATGAAGCCAATTTATCTTGATGGTTTTAGTTACAATAATGTCCATCAAATAAATCAATGAGTGCTCATCAAGGGGAATAATACTCTATATAAGCTAGGTGCAAGAGTTAAAAAGGTTACACATGGAGCACTTTAGGTCTTTTAGTTTTATTATATCTAGATCAATGGAGCATGTTAATTGGGCATATAGACAGAGTTAGCTCAATGGCTAAGGCTAATAGATGGGTTAGAGGCCCAATCTTATATGATTCGAACTTGAGCATGTTAATTGTACTTCATATACCTACCATTCAATGTAATAGAATCTTGATGATTAAATGGTGTTATCCACATATATTTGCATCCCAAGGTGGATCTTCATATGATCTTTTTTATTCTTTAGTAATGCCACTACCTATGCTTCTATATAGTCCAAGAAACAAATGGTACTAAATTGAGATGTGAAGTACTGTTTTTCTGTGAAAGCCCGTGAGGAAAAGCAAGAAGACTGACAGTTTAAAATAGACATCGGATCTTTCAAACCCGTTTTCAACAAGGAAAAAAAGGACAACGCTCTCTTAGGCTTAGCTTGGGCAACGTCAGCCTTCATGGTTGAAAAAGGGCCAAATTGGGCTTCTTCAGGCCAGTGTTATTGGCATGTTAGCTTAACCGAGTATTTCTCAATTAGATCTAGGACCGAGCTTGCCCAAAACTTTTTGGTCTAATCGGGCTCTTACACCACCTGCCCAGATAAGGCTTTGGGCTAGCTAGGGTCGAGACTTTCTTGGACGGACCTAGGCCTGGGCCTTTACATCTCTGAGTTTAAAACAAAGAATAAAATCAAGAAAGATAAGCAATCTTTGATTCTTGCCAATATAAGTCATTCACTACCTCAAGAAAATGAATCTTGTTAATGTATTTACATGACCCATCATAGTAAAGAATTTCCTTGATGACAGGGTTCATTCCAATCTTTTTGAAGACCGTGTTACATTTGTACCAATATTATACACTACACCGAAATTAAAAAAACACCAAAACTTGTCAAAAAGTACAACCCTAAACATAGGGCTAAAACTTTATAATTATGGTCTTTTTCCATATTTAAAATCGATCTTTTGTCATTCATAGATCGGCTTAAAATTCTTGTAAGCAATGACCGCATAAAAAGGGTCCGACCCAGAAACGAATCCCAACAACCCTTTGATCCAACCAAAAACCGAACCATCCACTTTCACACCATCTCCTAACTTCCGCACCACTTCTGGCTCAGTAAACCCTTCTACACATTGAAAATACTGAACCACCAACTGCACCCTCCCGAACCCGGTCCCTTCTCTCCATGCACCAATCGCCTTCTCGTAAAACAAGCGGTTACTAAAGCTCACAATGAACACCCCACCGGGCCTCAACAACCGAAACACCTCCGCGAAAACCTTCTCGGGCTGCTCGAGATATTGAACACTAACCGTGCATAAAACAGCATCGAAACTAGCGTTCTCGAACTCGAATTCTTGATCTTGGTTGAGATCTTTGACGACAAAGTAATCGAGCCTGGGGTTCTTGGCTAGCTCCTGTGGGTTAAGCCCATGGCCAACCACTTTCTTGAACTTGACCTCTTGTGGCAAATGGCTAACCCATGAGCTCATGAGGTCGAGAACTTCGAATTCCGAGCGAAGTCGCTTGCGGTAAAGATCGGTTAGAGTCGCGATGAAGTTATCGTCGACGTGGGTTACGAACCGCGGGTACGCGTAGAAGTCTCTATCGGGAGAGATGTTGAATTTGGTTCTGCCTTCTTTGGTGAGAACCAAACGCTTGATTTTGCCAGCAGATGATTGGGATTTTGGTGGGTTGATTTGGTTTTTGATTATGGTGGTGGGATTGGATTTTGGAACATGGTTCCATTGGAAGGGCTTGAGGGTTGGTTGAAGAAGAAGGGTGTTCATATCCAGAGGTTGGTTTGTTGTGTCCACCAACAAGAAAAAAGGATGGATAAGGTGATGTTTTTTTTTATTTATTTATTGTTTTTTGACTTTATATACCAAGTATTTTATAGCTAAGCAAGTTTATAATTTTTGATTATGAATACATGCAATAAAATAGGATGTACTTTATTGGAAGAAAAAACTTATTCATTATAAAGGTATTAATTAATTACAAAAATATATGCACGAGAACGGGGATGAGAATGAGCATTGTATTGATGTTGTTTGGTTAATCCAATATAATTAACGAAAAATTATTTTACATTAAAAAATACATTTTTTCAACTTAAAAATACAAAAGATGTTTCATTTAACATTATCTATAGATGGAACAATGTATGAAAAAAATAACCAAGTAGAAATAAAAATTTCATTCCACCAAATTTGGTCAAAAATAGAAATTAATCGATCTGTATAAATGATTTTATTATATAATATCAAACCAAACAGCATATTTTATTATCATTTTCATTTCTGACCTCTCAATACCTTCAACCAAACACCCCTTAATATTTTTACCCTTAATATAATGTTAACCTTTTTTGGTGGTCCTGTTAGAGTAAAGAATACTTTTTTGAACTACTATCATATAATATATTAATAAAAAACTTGAGGCCCTATTTTTAAATAGTGATGTCTAGAAATCGGTCTCGGGCCGGTTATAACTGGTTACCAATCAGGCCGGTTATAACTGGTTACCGATCAGGCCGGTTAAAAACAGTGTGCGATCTTAACCGCCGTAGCCGGTTACGGTTAAGGGGGTCCGAGGTTATAATTGGTTAAGCTAAACGGTTAACTGGTTAACCTTCCGGTTACATAATCGGTTAAGGATCAGTTAAAGTTTTGTTTTTATTTAGTAAACATTACAAATATTTATACAAACTTCAAAAAAAAAAGTCACTCAAGTTACTTTAAAAATGCGTTTTATTGTACTTTTAAAATTTAAACTAAGTACATTTATTATATATAAAAAAACACATCGTTTAAACGTTTGGATTTGAGTCATCGCACGGATTATATTGAATTTGAAGCCATCTTATGAATTGTAGTGGGAACTGTTTGCGTTTTTTTGCATATTCTGTTTTTGTAAGTTGATATTGAACCCAAACACCCCACAACTTATTTATAAGGTGTATGGGGGGTAAAAATGCAAAAAGAAAAAACGTCTAAAAATCGGTTACGGTTATAATTAACCGGTTACGGTCCGGTTACGTAACCGATTTCGGGCCGGTTACGTAACTGATTTCGGGCCGGTTATAACCACTTATGCAAAAAACTATTAAAACCTTAACTGATAGTGATGATCGGTTAGACGGCCGATTACCGCCCAGGCCGAATATTGGTTAACCGGCCAAACTGGTTATCAGCGGTGAAGGATCTATTTCTAAATAGCCACCCGCCCCTCCCTCTTCTAGGAACGACAATGGATAAAGATAATAACATAATATATATTTCTTTGTGGATCAAGATAATGTTGTGGCATTGTGTTATATTAGCAATACTAAGTAGTTATTAAGTATTTGAACTTGTTTATTAGTTATTAGTTTTGATCCCGTATAATACACGGAAATTTCAATAAATTAAGTCATGTTAAAAATCTTATATTACAAATATGAATTGTTGTGCTATTGATCTTTTAACATCAATATTATTTTCTATCAAATACATTAATTATATTAAAAAAAAGTACAAACTTTATTTATTTTTAATTTAATTCAATTGATATCAAATTATCAACAACGAAAATATATAACAAAGACATTTTATAGATCAAACTATAAACTATATTGACTTTAAAATGACGTTAATATACTTTCACATATAAAGAGAAAGGTATACATACAAAAGTGTACTTGGATTGAAATATAATAATGGATACGTTTAACAATAATTTGTTATAAAAATATTAATTAACTATTATATTAAAACTCAATGATTATCTTCATTATATTTAAAATGAAATATTTATTTTCTATTTGATAACGTTTATCAATTAGTTACATGAATACAAATATAAATTATTATATAATGTGGAGAAGAAAACTTAGTTATGCTTCTACTGATTGTAGATCAAAAAACTAAAAAAAAAAGTAAATCAGGAGAAAATATGATTTAGTTCATCATAAGAAAACAATGACACAAATTTTTTTACCATTCTTCAAATAATTGCAAAAACAAATAAAAAAAAAATTATGCATGAATGTTATTCGAAAAAATGGTTGACGAACTTACCTAAGACGTTTGCAAAAATAGTAATGGAGGAACTTGAAAAATTAAAATGGAAAAAGTAAGATTTATACGGTTTTTGTTGAATCTGCTTAGTATTTAAATATCAATTTAGAGAGAGAGATAGAGATATAGATGACTTTATACCAATAGATAGAGATAAAGTTTGTTATATTTAATAGATAATTTTGGATTAATTTTTAATAATTTTTAATTTTGAATTAGTGTCATGACACATATGCATATGATGTGGCAATGGCTCACCAGAGCGTGACATGTGTCAATGGGTTACTCAGAGCGCGACAAGTGTCAATGCAGTTACTCTTTTATTATATATAGATTTTAACGTTTTAAAGACATAGGAAAAAACAACAAGAACTAGGGATGAAAAAATGCTCACCACATTCTGTTATTTGCCATAGACTTCCATTTCTCGATTGTAACTTAGTCTGAGCTTCAAATAATTCATTTGGTTGGAAGATAGACAACAAGTTTAAGACTTTAATACTCGTCAAATGCATATTATTATTTATGGTCTAATACTTCACTTAACGAAACATCAAAAACGTACCATGGTGTTTATAAATCAAACAACCAACAACTAAAATTATCAAACAAGCTATTTTTTAGTTTAGACTTTTATGTGATTTACATCGGTCTAAAGATGATTCTTGTCAAGCTCCAGAAAAGCAAAAATCATTAACATTTAACAACTATGTACATTTCAGATAATTATAAATTGACCCGATTCATCGTAATAAAAGAATTTGCTCGTTGACAGGGTTCATTCCAATCTTTTTTTTTAAAAGCATATTACCTGTACCAGTAAACTACATCCAAAATTAAAAATCACCAAACTTGTCAAAAAGTACCACACTAAAACATGGGGCAAAACATTATAATTAAAGTCTTCCCATATCAAACATTAGTCTTTTGTCATTCATATATCGGTTTAAAATTCTTGTAAGCAATTACAGCATAAAAAGGGTCGGATCCAGAAACCAATCCCAACAACTCCTTAATCCAACCGAAAGCCGAACCATCCCTTTTCGCACTATCGCCTAGCTTTCGCACCACTTCCGGCTCAGTAAAGCCTTCTACACACTGAAAATATTGAACCACCAACTGCACCCTCCCGAGCTCGGTCCCTTCCCTCCATGCACCAATCGCCTTCTTGTAAAACAACCGGTTACTAAAGCTCACAATAAACACCCCACCCGGCCTCAACACCCGAAACACCTCCGCAAAAACCTTCTCGGGCTCCTCAAGATATTGAACACTAACCGTGCATATAACGGCATCGAAACTAGCATTCTCGAACTCGAGTTCTTGATCTTGGTTGAGGTCTTTGACGACAAAGTAATCGAGCCTAGGGTTTTGGGATAGCTCCTGCGGGTTAAGCCCATGGCCAACCACTTTCTTGAACTTGACCTCTTGTGGCAGATGGCTAAGCCATGAGCTCATGAGGTCAAGAATTTCGTATTCTGGACGAAGTTTCTTGCGGTAAAGATCGGTTAAAGTGTCGATGAAGTTATCGTCGACGTGGGTTACGAACCGTGGGTAGGAGTAGTAGTCTCTATCCGGAGAGATGTTGAATTTGGTTCTTCCTTCTTTGGAGAGAACCAAACGCTTGATTTTGCCTGCAGATGATTGGGGTTTTGGTGAGTGGATTTGGTTTTTGATTATGGTGGTGGGATTGGATTTTGGAATATGGTTCCATTGGAAGGATTTGAGGGTTGGTTGTAGAAGAAGGGTGTTCATATCTAAAGGTTGATGTTGCTTATTTGTTGTTTTTTCTTTTGAACTTTACCATGTATTTGTAGTATTACAATTTTTAATTTTATTGTTTTTTGATTCAAGTAATAAAATATGATGTAATTAATTTTTAATTATATTTTTTGAAAAATGAAGAGAATGTAATATTCTATTACAAATTGATGATAAAAGATTATTTATTTACCCAACCACATAAATACATTTAACCTCCTACCCACTCTCTCCCAATTCTACCCAAAATACCCAACCGGCCGCTATCCGGCGACCGCTACCGGTGGTCCGGCAGCCGCTATTAGCGGCCCAATGTTTTTCCGGCCAAAACATATGTGTGTATATATGGAGGGAAGTGTGAAGTTCATGAAAACAAAACGTGTATGGTGGTAGCGGCTAAGGGTCCGGCAGTTTATAACCTGTAAACCAAAACTACATTATGTAAACTAAACAGACAGATTTCATTCCAATTCTGTCAACCACATAGGTGGCCAAGCCTGACTGTATTTCATTCCAATACTTTCAAAGTCAAATCATTTTAACAAATTCTACTTCATCTAAAAACATTTTGTGAACCAAACGCCACTTTAGAGAATGTGTTGGAGCAAGAAATTGTCCAAAATTCTCATTTTCTCTATTTTAAGGGATGATATAGCATTAATGAGTCTTTTTTTTAATGAAAATAACACGATGTTTTAGAAATACACAATATGTCCTTAGAACATTTCTAACACACTCTTTAATATAAAAAACCAAAGTCCAAATTTTTTATAAGAATATATGCATTTAATTTCAATAGATGCCTCAAATAAAAAACCGAATTCCAAAATTTCAATAAAAATATGCATTCAATTTTAACAAATTCTCCAAAAAAGAGAAATTAAATCGAAAATAAATATACATTTAATGCCTATAGATTATGACTATGTTTGGTAAACTAGCTGATAAGCTAGCTGATGACTGATAAGCTAGCTGATAGCTGATAAGCTAGCTGGTGACTGATAAGCTAGCTGGTGAACAAATCATGTTTGATAAAAACTAGTTTATGAGTATGTAAAATGACCAAAAAGGACATCCTTAATAAATAATAAATTACAAGTATTTAATAATATAATTAAAATAAATTTCTAATAGTATAATATGTTAAATAATATAAACAATAAAAAATTATATAATATAATATATTGAAATAATATAGAGTTGATTATTATTATTATTATTGTTGTTGTTGTTGTTATTATATATATACACTATAAATTTTGAATTTGTTAAAAAAAACTTTTAAAAAAAATCGACATTAACTTATAATTTACATTACTATTAAATATAATAAAAATAAAAATAAAATTGATCAACTTAACATATCTTAAATAATTAATAATTCTAAAAGAATATAATTAAGAATCAGATAAATATTTTTTTAATTAAAATATTCAACATGTTTTAGTTATATAACATTTTAAAAATTATTATATTTATCTTTTGATAATTAAACATATTAAATAATGTATAATATAATTAATAACATTTAAAAATAAATAATATATAATGTATAATTTAATTTAATTAATAATTAATTTTAATTATTAAAAATTAATATGTATTAATAATTAATAATTATTATTTATTAATAATTAATAAATAATTTTAACTGATAATAGTTAATAGTTAATTATTAATAAGGGTATAATTGGAAAAAGTCACAAAAAGCTTCTCATAAGCTACTCAAAGTAGCTTATCAAAAAGCTAGCTTATAAGCTACTTTTGGTCCTACCAAACATGTACACAGAAAATAAGCTAGCTTATTTTTACCAAACAATGCCTATGTATTTTAAAAATAATATCATAACTTATATTATTAACAGGACAATGATATATTTGCACCTCTTCCTATTTATTATGCTTCATAACTCAATAGTTACATCTTTAATTGTATGATTTAAAATAATAACCCATAAATTTTCTGTTAAATACTTTTAATTGTCAAACATTTGTCAAATACATGATAGAAATCTGTAAAGTTATAAAATAAATGATATATTATTTTTTGTAAATAACTAGACGTTTGTTTTTTAGATTTTATTTATTTTTTAAGGTTGTGTTATCAAACGTTTAACTTATTTTTTAGGGTATATACTTGGATAAACATAAATTAACTTATAAGTTAACTTATTGAAACATTAGTTGGAGTAGTGTTTTGTGACTTTTTTCAATTATACACTTTGTTAATATTAAGTTATTAACTATTATTGATTAAAAAGAAATATTAACTGATAGTAAATAATAATTATTTATTGTTGATAAATATTAATTTATAGTAAATAAAATTAATTATTAATTGTTAATTTAAATTAATAATACATTATATATTAAACTATAATTAGATACGTATGCATATGTTGCGACACAAAATATTTTAAGTCTATTGAGAACTCGAATAAATAATTTTGTTTGGTGTCAGTTTTATTCTCTATCATTCAATTCCAAAATTTTGGATTTATGAGATTTTAAGTTGAATATCGGATGCATAAAATTTAAGATCAATTGGCCAAAAAATTGAAAAAGATTTTTTTCGATAATAGCATCTCCAAATGCATAACAAATTAAATAGATAACTATAATATATAACTGTAAGTTCTAAAAATAGTTATTACGTATGTATGTTATTTAGCAATACTATTAAATCCAAAAATATTCAACATTAACTCATTTTATGAGTAATGACAAGACTATTATAACGATACTGGATCCATACCCGTGCGCGTTGCAGCGCGAAAAACTCAAAAATATACATAAATTATACATAAACATTGAATTTTATGTATAAAATTCAAGGCCGACTGATAAAAAAAATTGAAAAAGATCTTTAAACTTCTTATAAAAAAAATTGAAAAAGATCTTTAAAAAGATCTTTAAACTTCTATAAATAAAATCTAACATTTGAACTCATTTTGAAGGTTTTGATTTGATGATTATAATGGTATAATCTGTTAAAAAGATATTTCAAAAATTCTTGAAATATTTGCTAAAAATATTTGACAATTAAAAAGATGGAATCTTTAAATTTCAATTAGACTCAATTAAAAAAAATAATATCTTTAAATTAGAAAAATATAATTAAAGTAAACAAAATATTCAATATTAGACTCATTTTGAAGGTATTATCGAAACGATTATCATGGTTTAAATTATTGAAACTAAAAAACAAAAATTTTAATTCGTTTTAGTTCATATATATTTTTTATGTTAATATGATAAAGATGCAAAGTGAAAAATGAAAAAGCAATGGATAAAAAGTAATTTAATAAACTAATTCTATGAATAGAAAATGTAAACTATAAACTTAAAATTAATAAATTGATGAGAAATTGATGATTTGACGTAGGTTAATTTTGAAAGATATTTTTTTTCATATTTGTTAGTTCCAAATATGGTATTTATACAATATTAATACGGTATTAAGAAAGAAGAGATAAGAAATACATAAGAGATACATGATGATCAAGTTATGTATTTTTTTAATTGGCCAATCAAATGGCTTAATTTAAGTATTGATGATGTCAACGGAAACCCTATTCTAATGGATACTAGTTAACGACCCGTATATTATACGAGCATTTGAAACATGTTATTTTAATTTTTAGTAAGAATAAATATTTACATGACAATTGTCATTACCATTTAAATACTTATGTAAATTATATGTTATACGACAATTGTTATTATAATTGCTTATTACAATAGACATTTTAGTTATCTAATAGCTGTTAAAATTTTAAAAAATGAAAATTTATTATTCTTTTATCAAAAGATTTGAATTTCGTGAATGATTTTAAAACTGGAGGGATTCAGAAATAAAATATGTGTAGTGTTTTGATTTGTAGGATTTTAAATAAAATAAAATATAATTATTTATAAATAATCTACAAAAATAGTTAGATTAAAAAATGGAATCTTTAAATTTCAAGAATATTAGGAATTGAGTTTTAAATAAAATAATATTTCATTACTTATAAATAATATATAAAAATAATTAGGTTAAAAAGATGAAATCTTTAAGTTTCAAGAATATGAAGAATATAATTGTAATAAAATCTAAAGAAATTAATTTATATCTATTTTTATAACTGGATGGATTCAAAAATAAAATATGTAGTATTTTTTATCTGTAGAATTTTAAATAAAAAATTAATTACTTATAAATAATCTATAAAAATAGTTAGATTAAAAAGATATAATCTTTAAATTTCAAGAATATCAGCAATGGAGATTTAAATAAAATAAATTTTAATTACTTATAAATAATCTATAAAAATACTTAGGTTAAAAAGATAAAATCTTCTTTTTTAATTGGCCAATCAAATGGCTCAATTTCATAATCATGACATCAACAAAAACCTTTCTTTAATATATATATATATAGATTATAGATAATTTGTTAAACAATAAAATTATATATATATATATATATATATATATATATATTAGTTGACACATGATTATGTATGTTAATATGATAAAGATGTAAAAATGAAAAATTAAATGATAGAAAGTCAAGTTAAATAATTAATCATCTGAAATATCAAATGTAATTTAAAAATAAATTATTTTTTATTATCATCTTGAACCTGAGAATTTTGAAGTATTGTGTATGATGTATCGAGATTTGTACCTCTTAGATTAATATAGATAACGGTGTAAGATGCACACGTTTAAAAAAATCTCTATACATCATTCTTGAAAAATCTCTATACATACCTATGATATTTTATAATATTATTAAATTTAAATGTATTTAATAACGAACTTTTTTTGATATGATAATTGTAATGATATAGTTTGTAAAAAAAGTGTATATTAATTAATTTTTAAGGGTGTAAAACAAAAAATGAAAATGTAACACAAATTAAACACATTAATTCGTATATGTATTGATGATACTTAACAATACAATTAATTTCAAAAATATTTAATATTAGACTCATATATTGACGAAACGATTACAATTGTATAATTTGTAAAAAAAATATAAATATTTTTTTAATACATTTTAATTCATACACATTATTTATGTTTATATGGTAACTGTCTTAAAAAAAAGTAAGAGATTAAAAGTAAACCATATATGTGATTATAAAGATAGTAAATGTAAATTATATATTAAAAAAATTGAATCTAGAAGAAATTTATGGAAAAGTGAATTATGAGTGGGTTAATTAAACTACTAATGAGAAAACACTAAAATCTATTCACTAAAAGATGACACTTGTCACTTCAATTACTTATTTATTATAAGTATAGATTATTAATTATCTTTTATATTATTGATTATATCAATTATTATTTAGTAATATGTTTAGTTATAAAAAATAATAGTCTTCAAAATATTTATGTAAGTTACATAAAATTAAAACAATCTTTTTTCAATAACTAATTAAAATATGTTAAATATTTTAATAAAAATTTTAATCTAATTCTTAATCATATTCCTTTAAGATTACATCTTAATTAGAATAGGTGATGAACTGATGATAATCAATTTTATTTTTATTTTCATTTTTTGTTATGTATAATAATAATAATTTAAATCATATATTAGTGTAAAATTTTTCTAAATATTGTTTTAACTAATTATAAATTTATACTATGTATATAATAATCAATTTTATATTATTTTAATTTATAACCATATTATTTAATTTTTTACTATCTTATTTGTATTATTATCATAAACTATTTTAATTATGTTATAAAATATTTGTAATTGATTATCTATTCAAGATGTCTTTTTTATCATTTTACAAGCTCATAACCTAGTTTTAATCAAAAATATTGTTTATCACCCAACTTATCAGCTACCAGTTAGCTTATCAGTTTTCAGCTAGTTTGCCAAACATAGCCTACTAAATTAGACATATATAATAAAGTATTATTTTTTGTCTTCTAGTGCTGTGGCGGATTGGTTATCGCTCGGGGGGTTCATAGCGCCCTAACCGAGTTCGAGCCTTTCCGTGCGCATGCATGGGAACATTTAAGTGAGGCCATGTTTAGCCCTCAAAATTGTCGGGGATTAGTCGGCTTTGGCTTGGACACTCTTCCAAAAAAAAGTATTATTTTTCTCTCATAATTTTTCATTTCAAAAAAATTCTTATTGGTGGAATATAATAAAAAATTCATTTTAGGATGGCGATTTTCGACACAACCCGTGACACGACACTAACATGACACAAAGATAAACGAGTTTGGGTTGAGGATTCTGGTTCACCAACCAGTTTATTTCGTGGGTCTTGTTCGAGTTGGTAATTAGCTTATCGGGTCAACCCGTTTATCATTTAACTATTTTTATGTTTTTTATATAACAAAAATAAACGGTATGTCTTTGATATTTTATTTTCAGTTGAGCGCCTAATTTTATTTTTGTCCTATGTTGAACTTTGAACTTTGGTAATTTGGTTGTATTTTTGAACTTTGCTTTCATCATTTTTGACCTACCAACCAGTTTATGAGTCGCCGACCTGTTTATAACCCGTCAACCCACGACACGACCCTTCATGGGTTAGGGTTGAAGATTTTGAATCAACTATTTAAACGGGTCGTGCCCGGGTTGATGCTTTCTGACCCTCCAAACCGTCAACCCAAATACGACACGATTGCCACTCCTACCATTTATCTCTAATGGTAATTATTTTTGGAGAGTTTTTCAAATCTTGAGATTTTTATAGCCTTTCTTTTACTTTATTCATTTTGAAGAAAGTTTTAGGTGGCGTTTAGCTCTCAGGTTCTAGAGAAATTTGATGGAATTAGAGTGTTGAATTCAATTGATTAAATTTCATCCATTTGTTTGGTTCTTTCTTTTCAATAGAAGCAATAATTAGTTCCATTATATTCCACAAATGAAATTTTTTGACATTTCTTAGCAATTAAATGGTATTATGATGGAATGAAATTCAGTTTTTCATAATTTCAACATACCTTTAATTTCATAAAACTTAATACCTACTAATTATTTTAGTAAATTGTTAGTTATTTAATTGAAGTATATAACAATTATTTTATTAACATATTTTTAGTTAAAAAAATAAAGGATTTAATGACTATTTAAATGAAAGCATTTTGTGTTTACAAAAAAATTAAAATTATCAAAAAAGGTATTAAGGTCATTTATCAAAATTTCATTCCAATTCCAAAACTACATTATGTAAACCAAACAGACAGATTTCAATTCTTTTAATAGATTTCATTCCAATTCTGTCAACCATATAGGTGGCCAAGCCTGACAATATTTCATTTTAATCCCTTCAAAGTCAAATGATTTTGACAAATTCTATTTCATCTAAAAACATTTTGCCAACCAAACGCCACTTTAGAGAATGTGTTGGAGCAAAAAGTGGTCCAAAATTCTCATTTTCTCTATTTTGGAGAAACTGTTAGAGATGCTCCTATTGACCATTCCAAAGGTCGTCATACGATAGGTAAATTATCACATACATCTTATTGATCGAGGAGCGGTGCATGGGATTAAACCTAGGACCTCACATACATGGATTACACTCACACCCCGTTAGAACAGATAAACAAAGACGATAAAATGATGTTTTATTGGCTTTGGAGACATATAACGAAGGGCTCTCAATATGATATTTTTTCAATATATTGTTTGTATCGTTATAAATAACATTGTACTCGATAAAATACTAATGATTTATTTAAAATCGTTTTTTCTGCTATTCATAGATGCAAAATCAATCAATATTTATTTACCATATCACTTTTACATAGCATACGTAATTCACTCCATAGTCAAACGCATCTTATGATACACCTTTTGAGTTATAGTGTTGACTAGTCAGAGTAGCGCCTATAACCAATGTAAATCATCACCATTATTAAACTTTTAGGGTTAAAAAAATTTATTTTATAAACCATCATCTTACAACCAAAAGCCTATATTGATTATAGCTTGAGATCTTACTTTTTTTTACATAAGAAAGATTCAATTGGTCAATATTAGGTCATAAGAGCATCTCCAATGGAGGTTCTTATAAAAACCTTCTTTTTGCACTTTTTAATGCCACCTCATTTTTATCTAAGTAAAACAAGAATTCTTATTAAATGTCACAATGGTAATTCTTATAAGAACCTCTTTTTGTGGGACCCATGCATCTTTTAAACACATTAATTTAATAATTATAAAGTTAAGAGAAAAAATAAAAACTAGTAATATGTCACTTCATACCAAAGATCAAGGTAAGAACCAAGGTTCTTAAATAAGAACCTAGAAGCAAATGGGTTCTTATAAGAACTCTCCACAATGGTAGCTCTTACAAGTCATTGCACTTTTTGCTTGTAAGAACCTAGCATTGGAGATGCTCTAAGGAGTCAATAGAGTATAAAAACTTCCAGCTTTTAAAATCCTAAATATAGATGCAAGTTACAAATCATGTCTAACTCAGTTGGTCTTCCTAAGGGCGGTAACATCCGAGGGGTTGTGGACGGGATCCCAGTCTACCCGGGTTCGAATCCAATGGGAGTCAATTGACGGTTGGTCTAGTCATAGACTGGGCCGCCCCTATCCGAGTCAAAGACTGTGGTTGGGCTCTAGGTCCAGCGTAAGCTGGGCTAGAACAACGGCAGATTAGTGGACTGTCCGTAGATGCTCGATACCGCCGAGGAGGCCTGCGTGTGTGTGTGTTCGTGGTAGTCGTTCCTTAGTTTGATGCCGCTGTGACTTCCAAAAAAAATATAAATACAAGTTAGATCGTCTCATATAATTGATATTTTTCCCAAGATATTGGAATTTTGTGGTTAATAACAAAAGCAGCTAATATATTCTAATTCAAAAATAGAATTTGTGTAAACAAAATAATCATAGGTGCTAGTGGGAGATGAACGATAGATAATACATCAAGGTTTTCTAAGCAATAGTGGCTGGTGGGTTAGGTGCGGTAGAGAATAGATGGGGCCAGGGAATGGTAGTTGTGACAATGACAATAATGCCAAGGTGGTTAGTAGGTTTAGTGAGGGGAGGTAAGGTCAGGTGGAGTGGTTATGATGATAATAGTATGATGGTCGATGGGGTTGGATGGTAGTTATGTCGTGATGCCATGGTAGTTAGTGAAGTGGGTGGGTGGGGGTAGTTGTTGTGACAATGACTTCAGTGGCATTATCATTATGGTTGGTGGGATGAGTGGTCGGAGGCAAGGACAAGTAGTAGTTGTGACTTGGCATGGTGGTTGATGGGGTAGAGTGATTATGTGGGGTTGTAGCTGTGACTATGACAATTGTAGCATGGTGGTCGGTGAGGTAGGGGTGAGGAGGATGGTGGTAAATGTGATGACAACAGTAGTTATAGTTGTGATGAGGCAACAGTGGCATGGGGATCGAGTGGTGGGATGGTTGGTTGTAGGTGGGTGGGGATGGGGGATGAAATGTGGGTGGCAATCGTGATGAGGACAATAGTGGCAAGGTGGTCAGTAGTGAGTTGGGGATGGTATAGGGTTTGGTAAGGGATAGGTTGCAATTGTGACGATGACAATAATAGTGTGGTCGTAAAAGAGGGGGGATTAGCGAATGAGGCATGATAGTAAGAGTAGTTGGTTGAATTTGTGATCCCAAATGATCTATTATTTAGATCAAGCTTTGATAATCATTCTGCCCGCCATTCCTAAAAGAGGGAAATGGCTCAAATATATTTCGTATGTTAATTTGCTTATGTTCGAGCCTTGTTGCTTGGCAAGGTGAGGAACCCCCTATCTATTAAGTGTGTGTTCTCGAATACATTTTTAGGAAGGAAATGGAAGGAAGCTATAGGGTTAAAAATCGTGTTCCTTGAGATTATTTAAGATGGGAAAGCAAAGGAAATAGAGGAAAAATTGTCCAAGTATGGATTAAAAGAATGTGGATCACAACCTGTTAACCGTCTGCTCAAAGCTTTAAGTCTTTACTTAGTTTTTCTAAGTATGCCCAAAATCCTCTGGTACTCAGTAGTCAGCCTCGAAGTTGAAGGCTCAGAGCTACTAGATCATATGATAATCGCTCCTCTGGACTTCCATTGATTCTAGCCATGGTGCCTCTGACGCAAAGTTTCTAAGTTAATTATAGTTAGTGTCTTATCTTATTTGTTAATGGCAACAACTGCTGTGTAGTTGAATTTTAACCGTCTAGATCGTTACCATTGATTTCTCACATAAATATGTAAAAGAGAATCTATGTGTATATATGAAATTTATGAAAGTCAATCCTAATAAGGGACAAATTATTAAATTCAAAAAGTGGCCTTTTTGCAATTCAAGTGATTATCTAATTCGGGTATCATTTCTAATTCCTCGTATCTAACAATACACATTTGTCTATTTAAAAAAAATCATCTTCATTTTTGTAACACCCGACATTATATCTCTAAACTGAGACACAAGGAAGGTTGTTACGGGTATTCTTTTGTGTAATTGAGGATAAGACAAATGAGGAAATCTTTAGCTTCAAGTCTCTAATCAACAATAGGAGTTCGTTGAGTGAAGTTCTCAGCGATCACTAAGTCTTGAGTTTTAGATCATCCGCACTAAATCTTTCTTTAGATCATGATTAACTTGACACTTTCATCAGCTAGTTCTTCGACATCACTTCGACATCACTGATGATTTCTTTCTTAAACGTGACTTGTTTGTCTTCTAAAGGATACTTTACCTGTTACAATGACTGAGTATACTCAATGCTCGCTGATGTAGAACATACAATTGAGAATCACAAGCTTATAAATAGAACAATCACTGAACAATGATAATTTCTCAAGCTAAGATTCCACTAAGCATTTTAAAGTAAGTTGAAAAAAAACCATTATCAATTTTAACATATTTTAGGAGAGTTGGATCAGAAAGCAACTTTATTTTATAACCTATTTCTTTTTGTTTATTAATACTTAATAAGTCTTTTATTTATTTTGAGCAACTTTTTTTTAAAAAATTACAGCAATTAAATTTCATTCTGTTTTTATTAACTAAAAAAAAATGAAGGTGGTTATAATTTTAGGCAACAGCTTTAATATTTTAACATCACAATAATGAAAACATTTTTCTAAGTTAATGAAAATATTGAAACATCTCTAATATATTCTTAAAAAATGGAGATTTTGATATTTTGAACAATCTTTACTTTCTTTCAAAAAGAAATTATTTTTCTTTCTTTACAATTTTTTAAAAACATCTCTAAGAGGAAAGTAAAAAAGAGAGAATAATCATTTTCTTTTTGAAATTTGATGAACTTTTAAGATAAGATAATCAACCATGAGAAAGATATATGTTTTATTGATAAAAACAAGAGAAAATAATTATTATAGTCAAAATAAATAAATTATTTTATCTCCTACCTTTTCTCTCCCTTCGATGACAATTTTACCCACCGGTCCGCTATTTTCCGGCCGTCAACCGGGGCCGGCGGTCGTCATCCAGCGAAAACAAAGATTTCGGCAAAAAATTGAGTGGGCCGCCAAAAACCCACTCTCCATTGGCGACCCACTCAATCTTTTATGTATGTATATATGTGTATATGAAGGTTGCCATGCATCCATCCACCAATAGAGGCTGACCCATCCACCAATAGAGGCTCATCCATCCACCAATAGAGGCTCACCCATCCACAATTAGAGGCTTAATCATCCGTCAAAAATCCAGTCTCCAATAGCGACCGGATCTTGGCGGGCCGATGGGTAGAACTGCAAACGGAGAGAGAGAAATGGTAGGAGGTGAAACGATTCTCGGCTGTTGACTATAATAATTATTTTCTATAAAAACAAACTTTGAAATTAAATATCTTAGAAAAAGTAACATTTTATTAAATTAAAAAAATATTTTAATAATTTAACCAATATTTTGAATTTCCTTTTGAAAAAAAATGTTTAAAAATCTTTTTACCCTAAAATAACAAAATACATTTAAAAAAAAAATATAAAAAATTTTCTTTTAATACTTTAATTAAATAAAAAAGGGAAATTAAAAAAGAAAAAGGGACCCCCTTTTCAGAATTTTGATCGTTTCATTCAAAAAAAATTTGGGGCCCCTTCCCCAAAACCATCTAACCCCTCTGCCACTCACATAAAGCCCCCTATTCGAATTTTAAATATTCAAACCCCCAAAAAACCACCCCTTTTTTCCAATCT
>CM058042.1:79844057-80040311 GCA_030169165.1 Centaurea solstitialis | reverse complement strand
CTGCCCTTTCGTCACGGCCGAGATCGACCTCGTGATCCCTAATCTCCTTATTGGAATGGTTTCGGATGTCTTCGAACCGGCTATGGTGTTCGGAGATCGATGAAAGGTAAGATGTGAAATGAGATCGAGATATTTCCGAACCTGGGGGTTTAGCGGCGGGCGGCGG
Source organism: Centaurea solstitialis (assembly GCA_030169165.1). Lineage (NCBI taxonomy): Eukaryota > Viridiplantae > Streptophyta > Magnoliopsida > Asterales > Asteraceae > Centaurea > Centaurea solstitialis. Next base: position 80,040,145 of record CM058042.1, on the reverse strand, counting down.
AGCGAATTCAGGGACGGCGACGCCGGCGGCGGCGGAGGACCACCAGCCGATCCAGGAGGAGTCGGCGTGTGGATTGTTGAGGATGGAAGCCAAGCTCTGGCTACTGGCATCGGAGACTGTTCTTGCCAATAACGAAGAATTAGAAGAAGAAGGCCTTCCCGATCTGGGGAAAGGCTGTGAATCCATTTATTTTTTTTGGTGAGAAATTGTTCTTCTACCTCCTCATGAAATTGGAATTGAAATTTGTAGGATTTTGGAATCTGAATGTGGGAGTAGAATTGGAGTTGGATGTAACCCTAGGAACCCTAATTGGTTGCAGTTTGAATGGAGAAGGATCTAATCGGAGAGTGTAGCAGGCAAAGGCAGTCTGATGATGGTGGGGTGACGAAGACTTCAATTCAAGCAGCTTGTTGTTGGGTGGGATCTTTGTTATCGAATAAATTCTATCATTTTTAATTCAAAGTTGAGAAAAGGAGAAATTGTGTTTTATACACTTTGCTTGCAGGTTTTTTCATTGTGGCTTGATGGATTGTATACCTTATTATCTTAATCATAATTGGTTTTGATAATGGCTTAATCGGGATAACTATAATTTGTTTGCTCAGCCTACAAAAACGAGGCGGGTTTGGGACGGTGCCCCTCACCTAGCCGCGGACCCAGTTTAGAGTGAAAGGCCCCGTCCCGGTCTCCAATGGATATGGGGATTAATCACCCTTCCCAGGTCAATCCACGGCACTCGGCACCCATCACCTGGTTACCCAATCTTCAAATTCATTACTAATTTTAAAGTAAACCAAACCTGCGTAGAACCATCAATGAATTATTGCCAAGAAATAGTAAACATTATATATCTTTAGAAATAATAAAGTAATTAGCTCAAATTCAAGTTACACGACGAGATCTGTAACTATGGCATGATGGTTTCTTGAATTTGTAATCTTTAAGAATCAAGACTTCAACGACTTCAAATTGTGAATTTGGAATGTAGGATGTCGCAAACCTAATTAACTTATATAACATTAGATATATATCGCTATATCGGGTACCGGACGGGTCAAGGAGTCTCACCCAGCCTCGGTCATGGCCCCGGTTTGAGTACACCAGGTATCCCTGCTCCCGTTCAGATCAGGTGAACCGAGTTCCCCATTGAATCAGGACAAATCACCATCCCTACACAAAAAGTCCTATACGTTTAACCGAATATTTTTTCGCACTACCCTTATAATGGTTCCTCCTTCCTTGAATTTATTCCTTTCACGTCCTCCTTTTTATTGCCCACACCATCATCACATCATGGTCTCTCATAATCCCTCTACTCCATTTGCTCCCTAGCCTCATTCTTTTTTTTTCTATCATTTCAATCTAACATATTCCTCAACAATCTTACTAATTTTCTTGGTCACTTTATACGCAATAGTAGGCAAACCATTATACTTTTGGGATCTTCACGATCCTCCAGCCGAGAAGTTCTTGAAGTTATCCACTTTAGCAAAAAAATTATCTATTCTAGTCACTAACATTTGTCGTCTGTTTTAATCTTGGAAATTATCACTTTTATGAAGTATAAAGTCGTATTACTGTAACTTTTGTATTTAAATGTGTTTTTTATTTTAGTTCTCAATTAGTTTATTAAGTTGGAATGTTTATCCTGTTTCTATACTGCGGTAATTTATAAAATTTAAATTTATATCTAAGAATTTGAAGTAAAGTCTTTAATTGTCGGTTTACTATTGGCATGCTCCTGCATGTGCTTCAACATCTCATTGATATCCTTCCTGGTCTTAAGCTATGGTTGCAAAAATGGTTTTCCTATATCAATTAATGAAGGTATTTATACATGTAAGGATGTACTTAGGGGGCATTTGATTAATATAAATTTGTTTGTTTTTCTTATGGTTAGAATAATTTTGTTTACACAGGTTAAGAAGTTAAAAGTCTCTTGCCATTGTAATATGCTCCTTGAAACCACCATCACTTTTTCTTGTAGAGAAATTAATCCCATGGAGTTCGCCTCTCTTATCTTTCTTATTGTTTGACCTTGATTTTTTACTTTCTTTTTTCTAAAGTTGAGTGTAATTATCAAAATTTTCATGCATATTCAAGAATTCGTATCAAGTTTCATCTTAGTTGGTCGAGGTGGACGCTGCGTCTGCAAATTTAGAATAAAATAAATATTGTATTAGGGGTCGTGTACTAAAATACGTACTTTATATAACAAGGACCAAGGGTCGGTAAGCGAGGGTGATGGCTCTTACCCGATAAGCGCTTACTGGATTATAAATGCTTAACATCAATCATCTTGATAGCCAAGAATGTTACCCTATAATGTACATGAAAATGGTGACTTTTGCCGATCAACACTTACTAAGTGTTTAATAAACCGTCCCTTAGTTCATTAAATCTATTTTATTTCAAATGATGTCAAACCTTAAGTTTAGTTATGTATAGGAATGGAAACCAGAGCTTATAGTTTTAGGCATTGGTTTATGCTTTACCCAAACCTTGTTTTTGATATGCGGTTTGATAGTGGGTATGACATTTTCAATTGCTAAAATACTACAGTAATATTTAAGATATGAAATTATCGTTTGAATATATAAGTTTTGTTTCTGTTACTTGGTTTGTATTGATGCATATTTTGGCATGTTTCATAAAAATTAACTTGTATAAATTAAGCCAATATGACAGTGAATGAGTTTTGGTTCAAATGAATTGCTAGTTTATAGTTTAAATGTAAATTTTATAATTATAATGAATAAGCTGATGAAATTGTATAAAGGCATATAGGGGTGGGTTCAATTGCAAACAACTTTTTCATTGTGAACGTGAGGACAAACGAGAGCGCACCACGTGTCACTCTGAATTTTCGGCGACTTAGTGTTATTCATACTGAATAACACTATTATTCAGATTGAATAAAGCGTTATTCAGTATGAATAACACTAAGTCGCCGAAAATTCAGAGGACACGCACGACTTGTAACAAAAAACCCCGCGACCTTAGTGTTATTCATACTAAATAACATTGAATAACACTGTTATTCAGTATGAATAACACTGTTATTCAGTATGAATAACACTAAGGTCGCGGGAAAAGTCGCGCGTGTCCTCTGAATTTTTTGCCACGTGTCGCGCTCTGGGTTGTCCTCACGTTCACAATGAAAAAGTGGTTTGTATTTGAACTTTCACCAAGGCATATAACTTCAACATTATAATATTTTGATAGATGTACTACATACATAATTACATATGTTTACACATTTATCAACTCTATAAAAACGAACGGTCTTATTAATTAAAATTTTGGAATTCAACCCCACTTCTTATTAATAAGGCTGTGAGTAGCGCCGCGTGCAGCTCGGAGCGGGCTCAGTTGGGTAGGGTACGCCCCCATGCAGGCTTCAGGCGGGCTTGGTGTGTCAGGTTTGGGTTGGGTAGGGCTACGCCCCCATGCGGGCTTCTCTCTCTCACGCTGTCTTTTTTTTTTGAAATATATATATATATAGAGGGAGGTTCAAACGAGAAATATATCAATTTAAGAAAACGTGACAAGCAATCTCGGTCACTCATCTCGATCAACAAATACGGCTTTGACCGGTCCCCCCTTTAATAATCTCTACCATCCCATGAATCGCGTCAATCCTCCATGATCACATCCACAGTAACCGCGAGATGAGTGGCTGAGATTGCTTCACACATTTTCTTAAATTGACATGCTTCTCGTTTGAACCTCCCCCTATATATATATATATATATTGGGTATTCGGACTTGTGGGTAGTGATACACCTATTTCGGGCTTGGTGTGGATTTTGTGGGTAAATCTTATGTGGCAGTTCATGCTTTGTAGGCTTGTGGGTTACGCCACGAGATAAGAAATGCAATAAAATTTCAAACTTTTAGGTAGCGTTTGGTATGCAGACTGGACTGGACTGGACATGACAAAGTTGTTTGTCTTAGGCTTGATACGACTGGACCAAACAAGATAAAGTTGTCTGTCCTACGTTTAGTAAGCTAAAAAAACTGTTAAAATGACTAAATTGCCCTTTTATACTTTTAATGTTATTTTATAAGTACATATAAATAATCACTCAATATGAAGCATTATTGTCAATATGAGACAACCACTCAATATGAAACATTAGGCCATCTTAGCCCAATCGGTTAGGGGCTGGTACCGCTACCGGCACCGGCGGTAACACCGTCGCGGGTGACCGGTAGCGAATCGGCAGTGGCCATCGTCGGTACCCACACACCGGCCAAAAAACACGTTAATCCCCCCCCCCCCGCCCAATGGCTACTTTTCAACGGTTTTTTTTTTTATTTTTTTACTTTTTTTTCTTTTTTACTAACTATATATTAACAAACAATAACATCAATTTTTTCACCTCTACTATAACAGCTCGTCCCACATCGGCTGGTGAGGGGAACGAAGCACTCCTTATAAGGTGTGTTGATACCTCACCTGGTGAGACGCGTTTTGGGTTGTGACCTGGACTGGGCAACTCCAAAGCAAAACCGTGAGGGAGTAAGGGTGACCGGTTAGGGCCCTGTGTCTCCAAAGCGGACAATATCGAACCACGGTCGCCCAAGGTGTTACAGATGGTATCAGAGCTAGGACCGGGCCGATGTGCACAACGGGGGCGTTGTGTCCGTAAGGGGGGAGAGTGTAACAGCTCGTCCCACATCGGCTGGTGAGGGGAACGAAGCACTCCTTATAAGGTGTGTTGATACCTCACCTGGTGAGACGCGTTTTGGGTTGTGACCTGGACTGGGCAACTCCAAAGCAAAACCGTGAGGGAGTAGGGGTGACCGGTTAGGGCCCTGTGTCTCCAAAGCGGACAATATCGAACCACGGTCGCCTGGGCTGTTACATCTACACTCTCTACTCTCTTCTACTACTCTTTAATCTCTTCTACTCTTATACTCTCTATTTTTTTACTCTTCCATGGATAAACACGGCTCTGGTTCCAGGTCAAGGCGTGCTAACTCGAGACCAAATGTTTCGGTACCGACTCCCCAAACGTCTCTGGTAGCGGAATGCTGTCCGTGCCACTATGTGGCCGCAATATTACCACAATGAGGATGCAAGTATACACCGACACTGGGATCGCTACAAGTAATAAAGTGATAAATAAATCGAGATCGTTTCCACAGGGATTGGTTTTCAGAACTTCGAATATAGAGTTGAGAATACACTGATTTCAGTTAGAGAAGAAGATAATATTTTTGGGTGATTTTTATAACAGTTAACTAGAGAAAATTAAATTAAAGCAAAGGGAATGGGTGTAAGCTTTCTCTTAAAACCAGGTAGTACACGAGTTTAGAAACTTCACGTTATGGGATTATTCATAAAAACCCAAATCTCTCGAAACTACGTTTTTACAAAACATACCGTGAAGTTGCTATGAAGTCATCGTTATTCCAAATCGTAAGATTACCGGTTTTTCTAAGTAGATTAAAATAAACCTTGTTCCACCGAGTATGGGGATTTATACCCAAGTCTCCTTGTGATATAAATCCCGACCGGCTTACTGAACCTTAGCAAACCATGCAGAACCCGCATCTCTGCGTGATTATCAAAGGCCCTCTCGAGCTCTTTGTGCATTATCCAAACCGTATTTCGGACCCGCCCATCTCTGGATCTGAGGTCTAACACGACACATCAAAATGGCCGGTTTATCAGCATCGAAATTTCGCATCGGTTCAAATAACTAATCGTAAAATTTGGAAATAACGACAACACCCAAGTGCTGTCTACGCAGTTTTAAAATAAACTCACACCCACACCCATTAAAGGGTTTAGCCTAAAATAAAAGACATAAAAATAAAGTTAACTACTACTTGCATAGAATAAAATACGGAAGATAAACTACAGTACGAGAAAATAAATACGAAAAGCTTAAAGACGGATATTTAAATAAAGCAGTAAAAAGAAAGAAAAAAAAGAAACCTTAAGCTCCTCCATTAATGGAGGAGCAAGGTGAAGAAAGAAGAAGAAGAGAAGATGCAGGGGTTGGGGCTCTGAATTGAGGAGGCTTCATCTTCTTTTTATAAGGAAATTTAACCCATGGATATAATCCATGGATATAAATTCATGCAATCGAGACCACCTTATCCTCTCATCAAATCTTTTAATTATTCTCATCACATGGGCCATGTGGGCCACTTGCACAACTGCCTCTTCAGAATTTCTAAAGGCCAAGTTAAAACTGCTTCCCCTCAGTGGTGACACAGAGGGGACTGCTTTGCCCTTTCAGCGTTTCAAAAGCCATATAAGATGATTCCCCTCAGTGGTGAGAATGTCACCACAGAGGGGTCTTCTGCTGTAGCTTAACATTTTAATCCTGGGCTTTTTGAATGCTTCTGCTTCTGGAGAGCTTGGGCTGCTTCTGAAAATTAGGCTGTTTTGCTGGAGTTTGGGCCTTTTTCTTCAAACTTGATCATTTGGATGTATCATCACCTTTTAAAAACATTTTAGTCCAAAGAGAAAGAAAGAGAGCAAAGTGGGTATAAAATAATATATAAAATGAGGTTTTTAGACACTAAATAACTCTCAAAATAGAGAGTTATCACACCCCCAAACTTGAGATGTTGCTTGGCCTCAAGTAACAAAAAGAAATAAAATACGATAAAAGAAAGAAAGAAAAGACTTACTAGGAAGATGTTGATGTTTTATCTAGCCGAGAGATGGACCACACTCTTCTTTGAATCTTATTGATCGAGGGATAAATCGGTAGGTCTTTTTCCGGGTTAGTGTATATGGTTTCCACACTTCGTCCCCTAAACTTGTCTTGTGTCCGAAAGGTTCTTGTGATTTTATCTCGTCTTAGGTTCCGGATTTCGGTCACATTTATTCGAAGTGCATAATGGTTTTTGATTTGTTTTGGTTCATCAACATCATGCTTTTTATTTCATCGTCTCCCAATTTTCTGAAGACGTTTTTTTAGTTTGCAATTAATTGTTGTACACCAAATAATTACAATTTTTTTTCGGAGGTATCTCGGTCCCCCAAACTTTTTCCGTACAATGCTCTCATTGTACTTAAGACGGCTTGGTAACAACTGGAAGTGTTTCGGCCATATGAAATGACGGCCCACGTCCTCTCGATCCCTTGATCACTAAGATTCAAAAACGAGATGCGGTACCTGGAAAGATGGATAATACTAGATAAAACCAAAGAAATGTCAAACACCCAATCCATATAAATGGTAAAAAAAACAATACATACAGTTATCCGCTATATAATTACACACACAATGGCGGATTAACTTACGAGTTTAAACACACGAAATACCCAAAAGAAGATGAATTGAAAACCTAAAAAAAATGTTTTTATTAGGTGATGACAAACCCAAGGATGATCAAACTTTGGAAACGGGCCCAATCGAGGATGACGGTAGTGCGATGGGGCGTTCAGTACCCGTGGTGCCAGTGACGAAATCTTCTTCTTTTTATTGAATTAAAAACAACTATACAATATTTACATGATACTTCCCAAAAAAATGCCCATCAATGTTATGTAGGATGCGATTCACCACCCCACATGTGCATTTTTTGTAAGTGGAGCGGTTTCAAGACAATGCTCACCTCCACTTTACCAAAGGTTCTTCCAACAACATCACCCAGAGATCCGAGTAAAATACCCAAGCTTTTGATCAAACAAACACTTTTAACGGTCAACGGTATGGGTTCCGTAAAAGCATTATCGTCACAAAAAGAAGGCTTACAAATATCTATCTCTTTCTTTTCAACATCACTCTCATCCTTACCAACACACTTTGATTTTTCATTATCATTTGGTAAGGGACCTCGATTTTGATCTCGCAACTCGTCGACTAGTTGTCCCATCTTATCGTTTAAGGCTTTTAAAGTGGATGTGAAATTTTCCAAAAATGTTTTAAAAGTCTCCATAAAGCTTACGGAAATTTCTTCAAAAGAGTGAGATGGCTCGGGTTGTTCAAAAACATTTTCAAATGAGTTGTTCGAATCAAAGGACATAAATCCATGGTAAGGATTACTCCCTTGAAAATCAGAAAAATTGTCAAAATTCTCCTCCCATGATTGGTTAAAGGTATTTATAGACGTGTCGTTCCAATCATTATAGGGAGGTGAAAATGACGTGAAGGTGCCATCATCTTGAACATTTGTCAGAAAATTAGGATGTTGTTCCCATGAATAATCGAAAGTATTAAAATACGGGGCATCCCAACCAAAACTTTCCATTTATAGTGATAGAAAAACCAATGAAAAACTCAACTTAACTCAAGAAATTCTAGAAATACGCCAATCCCCGGCAACGGCGCCAAAAACTTGGTAGCGGAATGCTGTCCGTGCCACTATGTGGCCGCAATATTACCACAATGAGGATGCAAGTATACACCGACACTGGGATCGCTACAAGTAATAAAGTGATAAATAAATCGAGATCGTTTCCACAGGGATTGGTTTTCAGAACTTCGAATATAGAGTTGAGAATACACTGATTTCAGTTAGAGAAGAAGATAATATTTTTGGGTGATTTTTATAACAGTTAACTAGAGAAAATTAAATTAAAGCAAAGGGAATGGGTGTAAGCTTTCTCTTAAAACCAGGTAGTACACGAGTTTAGAAACTTCACGTTATGGGATTATTCATAAAAACCCAAATCTCTCGAAACTACGTTTTTACAAAACATACCGTGAAGTTGCTATGAAGTCATCGTTATTCCAAATCGTAAGATTACCGGTTTTTCTAAGTAGATTAAAATAAACCTTGTTCCACCGAGTATGGGGATTTATACCCAAGTCTCCTTGTGATATAAATCCCGACCGGCTTACTGAACCTTAGCAAACCATGCAGAACCCGCATCTCTGCGTGATTATCAAAGGCCCTCTCGAGCTCTTTGTGCATTATCCAAACCGTATTTCGGACCCGCCCATCTCTGGATCTGAGGTCTAACACGACACATCAAAATGGCCGGTTTATCAGCATCGAAATTTCGCATCGGTTCAAATAACTAATCGTAAAATTTGGGGGTGTGATAACTCTCTAATTTGAGAGTTATTTAGTGTTAAAAAACCTCATTTTGTATATTATTTTATACCCACTTTGCTCTCTTTCTTTCTCTTTGGACTAAAATGTTTTTAAAGGTTTTGATAAACCCAAAATGATCAAATTTGATGAAAAACGGCCTCAAAGATCAACAAATCAGTCCAAATCCCAAAAGCAGTCCAAAAAACTCTTCAACAGCCCAAAGTTCAGAAGCCGAAGTTACAGCAGAAGACCCCTCAGTGGCACCACTGAGGGGAAGGATCTTTATAGAGAAATTTTGTTGACGCTGGAAAGCTTCAAGAGCAGAAGACCCCTCAGTGGCACCACTGAGGGGAGGAATAAAAAAAAGCATATTCTCTTTCAGCTCCATGTGGGTTTGTCGCTGAAGAGATAAGGTTTCAAGTGGGCAAGTTGGCATGTGGGTTGAGATTTGCACTCATTTGGATTAGATTGTGAATGCTTCTCATTGGTGGAAAACAAACCCATGGATATAATCCATGGGTCACGAAGGCACTATAAAAGGAAGAGCCTGGGCTTTCATTTTACCCTGCCCATCTTCTTCATTCTCTTCCCCCACCTTGCTCCTCCATTTATGGAGGAGCTTAAGGTGTTCTTTCTACCCCTCTTTTTATTTGCTTTCTTTAATTATTGTCTTTAAGCTTTTCGTATTTTATTTCCCGTACTGTAATTTATATTACGTCTTTATTTTTATGCAAGTAGTAGTTAACTTTATTTTTATTATGTCTTTTATTTTAGGCTAAACCCTTTAATGGGTGTGGGTGTGAGTTTATTTTAAAACTGTGTAGACAACACTTGGGTGTTGTCGTTATTTCCAAATTTTACGATTAGTTATTTGAACCGACACTTAATTTCGATACTGATAAACCGATCATTTTGATGTGTCGTGTTAGACCTCAGATCCAGAGATGGGCGGGTCCGAAATACGGTTTGGATAATGCACAAAGAGCTCGAGAGGGCCTTTGATAATCACGCAGAGATGCGGGTTCTGCATGGTTTGTTAAGGTTCAGTAAGCCGGTCGGGATTTATATCACAAGGAGACTTGGGTATAAATCCCCATACTCGGTGGAACGAGATTTATTTTAATCTACTTATAAAAACCGGTAATCTTACGATTTGGAATAACGATGACTTCATAGCAACTTCATGGTATGTTTTGTAAAAACGTAGTTTCGAGAGATTTGGGTTTTTATAAATAATCCCATAACGTGAAGTTTCTAAACTCGTGTACTACCTGGTTTTAAGAGAAAGTTTACACTCATTCCCTTTGCTTTAATTTAATTTTCTCTAGTTAACTATTATAAAAATCACCCAAAAATATTATCTTCTTCTCTAACTGAAATCAGTGTATTCTCAACTCTATATTCGAAATTCTGAAAACCAATCCCTGTGGAAACGATCTCGATTTACTTATCACTTGTAGCGATCCCAGTGTCGGTGTATACTTGCATCCTCATTGTGGTGATATTGCGGCCACATAGTGGCACGGACAGCATTTCCGCTACCAAGTTTTTGGACTTGCACAACTGCCTCTTCAGAATTTCTAAAGGCCAAGTTAAAACTGCTTCCCCTCAGTGGTGACACAGAGGGGACTGCTTTGCCCTTTCAGCGTTTCAAAAGCCATATAAGATGATTCCCCTCAGTGGTGAGAATGTCACCACAGAGGGGTCTTCTGCTGTAGCTTAACATTTTAATCCTGGGCTTTTTGAATGCTTCTGCTTCTGGAGAGCTTGGGCTGCTTCTGAAAATTAGGCTGTTTTGCTGGAGTTTGGGCCTTTTTCTTCAAACTTGATCATTTGGATGTATCATCACCTTTTAAAAACATTTTAGTCCAAAGAGAAAGAAAGAGAGCAAAGTGGGTATAAAATAATATATAAAATGAGGTTTTTAGACACTAAATAACTCTCAAAATAGAGAGTTATCAGTCTCCAACGCCTCCCCCAACGGGTGCCTACCGACCCCAAATGATGAGGCCGATGGGTTTTCCAACGGGTGACGTTGAGGGACGGGGATACCCGCAAACCCCGGGTGCCGTTCCGTATGATTGGGCTTATGCGCATTTGCTTGCGCAACATACATATGGTACGGTATCCCAATCTTCCGATGAGCAACACGTCAACCTGTAACACCCGCAATTTTCGGTTGTAATAACGACTCTTTAATAAAATTTGGAAAATAGAATTTTGGATCAAACCTAGCATTTTATGATTTAGTATGTTAGAGAATTCAATTACGAGTCCAACGGTTCTTTCGGAATCGAAAACGGAGCTATAACGAAGAAGTTATGGCCGAAACAAAATCGCACCGAAATCGCCCAGATGCTAGCGATCGCTAGCTATTACCCCTAGCGATCGCTAGGCAGCATTTTTGAAGTTTCTGTTGGAGCTCACTATCACGTCTTGATCGCTAGCCCTCTTTTTACAAAGCTAGCGATCGCTAGCCAAAACACCTAGCGATCGCTAGGTGTGCTGCAGCAAGAGAAAAACGGGTTAAAAACCCTTCTCTCTTCTTTCATTCATAACTTTCTCATCTCTTATCCTTTTGAGCTGATTCTTTTTCCTACATTCTCCTATCCCCAAGCTCTTCAAGATCCCATTAATGGATTGATAGTTAAAGTAGCAAGATTTGGAAGCTAGATCCCCTCCATCTTCATCTTCTCCACCCCTCCCAACCTTCAAAACCTCCATTGTTGCTAGATTTGGGTTCTTCAAGTTCTAGGGTTTCTACTCAAGATTTGGCTAGGTAAGCTTATCTATACCATTTTAGGTTGGTTAATTTACATGTAGGAGTTATGAAACTAACCTAGGGTTCGATTTACTTGATTCTAGGTTCGTTCACGTATTTGACCTAGATCTTGGAATTTGGGGGTTTTTGTGGCAAAACCCTAAGGTGAGTTACTAAAATCGTTTTGTTAAAACTGAGAGCTCATCATCTTGTTTGATTTACATGTTATGCTTAGTTGTTGTAAATGAATGTGAGTTGGATGAAATGCCTAAATTGTTAGGTTACGTAATTGCTATGAAATATATGAGAATGAGTACTTGTATGAATGGTTGATTCGGATTATTGTATACATGAAGTAGATAATCTTATGCTACTAATGTGTGAGTTAAATCCATGTGATTATATGAAATGAATGAAGGGCTTGAGACCCTCGATTGATACCTATGAAAGGTTAAGATGAAGGTATGAGTCTTTCTAGACAGTACATATATGCCTCCGAAGGTGTCATGATAGAAATGGCATCGAGGTTGATTAAATGTAAATAACATGGACGATCCAACGCAATGTGTCCACACCCAACAGTCTTTGGGAGGTACTGAAACAGGTACGCACCTATGTCGCCGGCTCTCGGGTGGCTCCGAGGTGCGTGGGCCTCTGAAGGTGTCATAGTTGAAATGGCATCGAGGTGTTGGGAAGTAACGAGTGTAGGAGCATTGGTTGGTGGAAGTGAGTCGCTCCCATTGTTTCCGAAGATAAATAATAAACCGGTTTAACATGCTACTTTTGTTGTTAGTATGATCTTGTATATCTCACATGTCTTAACATGCTTTTACATGCATAGTATTATTGATACAACTCACTAGGCTCCTTTGGGCTAACACTTGTTTGGTGTCGATGTGTCTCTCAGGTACTAGGGACGCTGTTCCCAAGTAGGCCTCGGGCGTAGAGTGAGCATGGGGACGTTGGAGAGACCGGTCTTCTAAGACCGCGAGATTGATCGTAGAACAATAACCCTTTTGTAGTCTTCTTCCTAATAGGATCTAGACTAGTTGGTTATTGTATTTCTTTATTCAATTACAAACATTGTAATTATACACTACATATACCCCTGTTTTTGGGATGAGCTCGCACTATGACGTTACCTTACATGTACCACCTTTCGTTAAATGAAAGTTTTTATTCACTCTGATTTTTAGGGTGTTACACAACCCATCGCCGCCGGGAGTGTGGGATATACGAGACGATGGCATAAATCTCGAAGACGACGATATAGATGACCATGTACCCGAAACCCAAGCGATGCCGTCACCGCCGCCGCCGCCGCAAGAACCATCACAAACCAAACGTAAATACAAACGCAAGGGTAAGGGTGCAGCTACGGACACGAGTGCGAACCCAACCACAGGTAAAGCGTCGTGTAAACCGTGGTCGTTGGAAGAGGAGATAGCTTTGGCAAAAGCATGGGTCGAAGTCTCGGAGGACTCAACCGTAGGTAACTATCGAAATAAAGGTATATAAAAAACCAAATAATGTTGTTTTAATTTTTTTGCTAATGTGTTTTTAATTTTTTCGTTTTCGATAGTAGAAAACTTTTGGGGGGCGGTGAAAGCGGACTTCGACAAACGCATGCATTACGACATGAACGTCCGCTCCGGAGACGCCATTCCGACCAAGGCGAAAATGCTCTTATCTACCGTCGCGAAGTTCACATGTATTTACAATAATCCATCGAACGCGCGACGAAGTGGCGAATCCGACGTTGACAAGCTTGCACGAGCTAAGGACCGATTCCACTCCGAGTACCACAAGGCTTTCACGCACGAACACGCTTGGAGACAAGTCAAAGATAGTCCGAAGTTCGATGCGGTTAAAATGCAAGACCCAAGAAACATCCGTGGACCCACACAAACGGTCAAAGACGTCCGAAACCCCAACCGATTCCCCCGACGAATCCGACGCTCGCACTCACCATGTGGACGTCGACAATGACGACCTCCCTTCCTCAACCGAGCGGCCACGACCGATGGGTCGAAACGCCGCGAGACGTGCGGGGTCTTCCACTACGGCCGCGTCAATCGATAGCGTGTCGAACATCGCGACCTCGTTAGAGGCCATCGCGACCAACACGAGTTCGAAGAAGTGTAGACTTAAAAACCGGATGACTATCTCACGGGTATACAATTGCAAATCATGTTGGAGGAGAAGGAACTCATAGCCGAAAGATATGGGTGACAAAAATATTGGTGATGTAATTTTATTTTATTGTAATTTTATTTTAATGTATTTTAAATTTGAATTTGAATTTTAATGTATTTTAAATTTGAATTTGAATTTTAGTTATTTTAATTTTGAGTAAATTATTTTAATATATTTTAGAAATAAAAAAAATAAAATGAGGGGTATGAGTGGTATGGTTAAGAATGAAAGGTATGAAATTGGTAGGATAGTGGTAAAGATAATAGAAAGCTGACGTGGCAGCAGAAATGAGGGGTATGAAGGGTACGGTTAAAGATATGAAATTAGTTTGGATTCAAAAGTTCAACTTTGGCTAAAAAGTTTAACTTTTGAAACACCCTCTTGTATACGCAGGTGTGGACGCCCACACTTCACTCCAAATTGGCAACAATGGTTCATCCGATTGAAGTATGAAGAGGTGAACATTATATGAAGGATAAAAGGCAAGTTTCATCGTTCCCAACGTTTTGAAAGAAACAAAATCAACAGACTTGCTGTTCTTAGATTCTAAGACAAACAATTCCGAACAGCCAAATCGGCAAATTCGAGTTATAGGTTAATGGGTTTACATCCATCTTGTTGTATAATCACTACATGGGATCCTATAATTTGGTTCATACAACCACAAAAAGAATTGCATCCCTTGCAAAATCAGGGAAAGTTACACATGCCCGCAAGCTGTTCGACGAAATGTCTCAAAGAGACACAGTCGTTTGGAACACAATGCTCATTTCTTATACTCATCTTGGTCTTTACCAAGAAGCTCTGTTACTTTTCCACCAAATGACAACCAATAGTAGCATCAAACCCGACCATTACTCGTTTACCGCAACTTTGAGTGCATGTGCAGGCTCGTGTAAGCTCGGTTACGGACGAAGTATTCATGCCTTGGTTCTTGCTGGTGGATACTCTTCTTCACTTCCAGTGAACAATGCACTTATTGATATGTATGCCAAGTGTTTGAGCCCTTGTAGTGCAAGTGATGTGTTTGAAGAGATTGAGGAGCCAAGAAACAATGTCTCATGGTGTTCATTGCTGTTTGCTTATGTCCATGCTAACCAGTTTCAGTTTGCCCAAAATGTGTTTGATGCTATGCCGGATAGGGTGATCGTTGCTTGGAATACGATGATTGCTGGTCATGCTCGGCATGGCGAGATTGGAGCTTGTGTTGATTTGTTCAACAAGATGTTGGCTGAATCATGCGACCAAGATCAGTGGACGTTCAGCGCCCTCATGAACGCTTCGGCTGAATCGCGAGAATATCACATTGGTTGTATGGTTCATGCTTTTGTTGTTAAGAAAGGATGGAGTTCTGCGGTTGAGGCAAATAACTCGATTCTTAGTTTCTACGCACAACTTGGTAGTCCCGCCGATGTGGTGAAGATGTTTGAGTCAATCGAGAATCGAACACAAGTTTCTTGGAATGCGATAATCGACGCCCAAATGAAAATAGGGGACACCAAAAAAGCACTTACCTCGTTTCAGAAAGCCCCCGAAAAGAACGTTATTTCATGGACGTCAATGATGACAGGATACGTTAGAAACGGAAAAGCCGAAGAAGCAGTATGCTATTTTGTCGATATGATAAGAAGCGGCCTCCAGCCCGATGATTTTTCGCTTGGGACGGTTTTACATGCGTGCTCGATCATGGCAACACTAGGGCACGGTGAGATGATTCACAGTCTTGCAATACGCCATGGTTTTCATGCTTACGCTTATGTCGGCAATGGGTTGGTTAACATGTATGCAAAATGTGGAGATATTGTTGGTTCGAACCAAGCTTTCAACGATATAATGGAAAAAGATTTGGTTTCATGGAACACCATGTTGATTGCCTATGGTCTGCATGGTTGGGGTGACAAAGCTCTAGAGGTTTATAAAGAAATGGTAACATCTGGCTTTAAACCTGATAATATTACCTTCATAAGCCTGCTAATGACTTGTAGCCACTCGGGGCTTATTAACGTAGGCCGAGCTCTATTCAAATCAATGAGTGATGTATACGGGATTTCGCCAGAAACTGATCATGTGGCATGCATGGTGGATATGCTTGCTCGAGGAGGATACTTGGAAGAAGCAAGAGACATGACCGATATGTACACAAGGACACATGGTGCCACTGCTAAGTCAAGTGAAGCTCTTTTCGGAGCCTGCTATGCACACGGTGAGGTGGAAATGGGGGCCGAATTGGGGGGCGTGTTGGAAGTGTTGGATCCTCAGCATGAAATGAGTTATGTGATGTTGTCGAATTTGTATTGTGCAAATGGGAAGTGGGAAGAGGCGGAGTTAGTTAGGAATACGATGGCTGATCGTGGGGTGAAGAAGATGCCCGGTTGTAGTTGGATCGAAGTTAAAAACGAGGTGACGGCTTTTGTGGCTGGTGATGGTTTATGTGTATACAAGGAAGACATGTCTTCCATTCTATACTTGCTTGAATACCAATTGAAGAATCCATGATGGTGGAATTAATTGAAAGGTGAAAAGTTTCATTCGATTTTTCTTTTGTTCCTCACTCTGTTGTTTCATGCTTTCCATGTATAACTTATTTAAAATATCCAACTCTCACTCAAAACATATAGTTTCAGGGATTAGTTTTTTCTTGGCAATTATGATCATGTTTTTAAACCCCTCTTTCATGTTTTAGTAACATGTATCTCATGCATCAAAAAACTTTACTTTGTGCTGAATTCGATTGGGGTATTTGGCATTTCCATTTTGTCGTTGAAAGTTGGAAGGTGAAACCGATATCATATGGTTGCCTAATGTGAAACAATCAGGATAGAAACCACAAAACAGAAACTAGAGAATCAAGGTAAACGATTTATATGAGTTAACATGGTTGCATTATCTTCGAATGCTCTTCATTGTGTTCTTATAAAGTTGGTAGAACTTGATAATAGTTTGTGTCATTGTTATAATATCATAGGTTGGCATAGTGAATAACATGGTTACGTTGTCTTCGAAGTTCGATCATCAACAGAAGCAGTTTGATCATCTTACCAGCGGCAAACACTGCCACAGCCACAGCTTAACTCAGCAGCAGAAGTACTTCGCCCCACAACAACATTAACTGCTGCCCAAACAGCATCACATCGATAATCACCAGCCTTTTTCTTATCAAAACAGAAGTATGCAAGCAGAGTACGTCCAGTATCAGAATTATGTGGTGTCGACGGCTCACAGCAGGAACATCGGCATATGGGTATGTATTTGTAATGCCATATTTGATTTTTCTTAACTTGTTAACCTAATTCAAATTGTTTAATATAATTGACTCATTGAGTAATAGTAGAAAACATATGTTTATATATAATTAGAGATTTACCGTCACAAGTCATGCCTTGAAAAATGCCGTCAACTTCTTGCGGCTTAGCATCACCTGTGTCGATAGATCTTGTAAGATTCATTAATTGACTTCTTCATTGACGTGATTTGACTTCCGGGATCTCATTTTCAACTAAATCTCATCAATCCATACCCCATAACCAACATTAATTGTGAGTATTGGTATGATCTTGTATGTTTCATTTGTGATGTGTTTATATATTTTTGAAACTAAACTAATGACAAAAGTTTGTAATGACAGAGGTGGTTAACGTTATTGTACAAAAGGCCCAGGTTCGAGCCCTTTCGTCAATTACCAACCGACAAATTTATTACAATTTTGTGAAAAATGTCCATAGATTCTCTTTCTGTAGTCAAATGGTGCCACCACTTAAAAACTTTTCCCGGTCCACATCCGTGTCCATCCACGTTAAGTTAGCGGCCGTTTAGATTAATGGTAAGAGCTTTTTGTAAGAGTCAACACTCTAACTTACTTTACGGGTTTGATTATTTCTCGATCAAAATAGTACCGTATGCAATAGTTACAAGGTGCGTTTAGTTATAAGGTAAGCGTTTGACGGGTAAGAATATTGACCCTAACTTTTACCAAGTTCGTGCCGGTAAGTGCTTAAGGGAAAGAAATTCACCCCATGAAAATGGATTGTTGGTAAGCATCTTAAACCGGATAAGCGTTTGCTGGGTAAGAATTGTTTTCCACACTTACAAGGTAAAATCTCTAGTCTTTGTCTTGTCTCTTATCATGCTCAATCAATAAAGTAAATGATATGTGCAAGTAGGGGTGTTAACGAGCCGAGCCGAGCCGAGTAGTAGGTTAATCGAGCCGAGCTCAAAAAATAATACTGGGCTCGAGCTCGGCTCGAGCTCGATTAACTTTTTCAATGTAAGGCTCGAGCTCGAGCTCGAATATTTTTTGAGTTATCGGGCTCGAGCTCGAAGCTCGTTTATAGGCTCGAATTCACGATCGATTAACTCGTTTATCAACTTGAGCTCGATAACTTTTATACTATTATTAATAAACACATGAGCATGTTTGGCTCGAAAAAAGGTATGCTCGAATGGCTCGGCTCGGCTCGGAAAATTTAATCGAGTTCTCGAACGAGTCGAGTCGAACATTGGTGTTATAGAGCTCGACTCGTTAAGTTAAACGAGCTCGATTTTGTGTTCAAGATCGACTCGAGCTCGAGTTTTATTAAGCTCGAGCTCGATATAAACGAGCTCGAGCTCGAGTAGCTCGTTAAAAGCTCGACTAGCTAACACCCCTATGTGCAAGTGCTTACCCGGCAAACGTTTAATAAACGAACCTTTACCGAGCAAGACTCTCCATCCTTATAATTGTTCTTACCAAGCAAGATTATCAGCCTTACCGTGTCCATCTGGTAAGGTAAATGACTCAGTAAATGCTATTAGTGTTACATGAGATCTAGCTTGGTCTTTGACGTGCTCTTAGTAAGTAGCGTTAAAATGCATTTATAGAATTTGCATGGAAAAGACTTAGAGGTGAATATTTTATCAAAACGGTGTTTAAGAGCATGATTTTGGCCCTCTTTTCATAAGCGAGCGTTTCGTTAAGCAACGTGTCGAGCCTTGTTCATCGATGCTATTGTTTTGTTATTGCTGAAAGTAAGATGCAATGACTTGCATGTTGCATAGTGTTATTTTTGCCTTAACGTTCCTTTGATATGGAAGACATAACATAACATAAGTTTGTCAATACGAATATGATACATTCTTCGAATCTTGAAGTTTTTAATAGCATTATTTGCTAATTAAAGATCAATCACATTATCAAATTTGTCTTTACCTTAATGCACTAATGATTAAGAGTGAAGTTTGTCTCTTTATAAGTTTGTTAATCACATGGTTTTTGGTTTTTGTGTCTTTTCTTGTTGGTATCCTATAAAAAATATAATATTAAAGATCAAAATGTCCGTAATAAGGTATTAAGCTTATATTTTATAAGAGAAGCTTACTTATAAATTTGATTATATTAGAGCTTATTAGGGAGTAGTTGGTAGTATAATCTTTGGAGAAACAACATCGACTTTTGAGGATGCTCTAGAATCTTTTCAGTTGCTTGTTAACTACGATCTTTAGCTCTGAAACTGAATTATTTTCTTGTATTTGAGAAGACTTTCCAGATTAATTGGAAAGAAGCTTAATTAAAGGGAAACATAATCTTTTTCTATGATCAATTGATATACACATAAACAACTTCAAATTGGACTAGTTTCTCCTCAATAAATAAGTACTTGGTCCAAAAAATCCTGCCTAATGGTGAGATAGTTGGAGAGGCGACATAACCTTATATCTTTCATAACAAAATTAATAAACCAGAAAAAGATGGATCATTTTGTGAAAGAATTTTTGAGCCGATCAAAAGTGGAATTTGTGCTTGTGGGAGTTACAGAGTAATTGCAGATCAAAAGGAAGACCCGAATTTTGTGAACAATGTGGAGTCGAGTTTGTTGATTCTCGGATACGAAGATATCAAATGGGCTACATCAAACTTGCATACACGGTAATGCATGTGTGGTATTTGAAACGTCTTCCTAGTTAAGGAATAAAATGATTATTTCTGACATTCAGACCGTTCATTCAACACAACCACCAAACTATAACTTGTTTGTCATCATATAGAAAACCTTATCAATATAGACAACTTTATTCATACATGTCTTAATGAAAAATAAACTTAATAGACTCTAAATAACGAAGGTTAGTTTGGTTTTCTAGGATTTGGAATTAAATTCCTTTTCAATAAAGTGTTTGGTTTAGTGAAACGTCTTTAATTAAAAAAAAATCTTACAAAATATGGATTTAAAAATCTCAACAGGATAGTTGATATTTATGGGATTATTGGTAAGGGTTGAGTTTCGATGAGAAGTTGATGCTTTTGTATCAACTGTCAGATACAATGGATGCACATTAGGATAAGATGCACCAAAACAAGATGTACTGAGATGCAGTTGATCAATTCCCTTCTAAATTGTAATTTATGAGAAGGCGTGAGATTAAAGGGATCAAGGATCCATATTCACTTTTTACACTTTTCACCATTAACTCAACTTCTCTTGCGATCCTTCGCCTAGCTTTATGGTAATTTCTTAAAATATGTTAAACATTTGTTTAATAATAACCGATTAATGTGATGTAACTCATTTATTATTATAATTAACTCTAAAGATTAAACTTCAAACCCATTTGAAATCATATAAACCGAACACACAAAGTATCTCAAACCCCTTTAACTCTAAACTGTTGCATCAAAATCAAACAACGGTTATGAACGTTTTACATATAGAAGAACACTGTCAATCCTACTATATATATTACATATGACACAATGCTATAAGTTACATAATTTATTGAATTTTATAAATAATTATGTATCTATATAAGTAATAAGTATATTCATATCCTTTTTAATGACTCATTCTCCCATGAAAAGTCTCAAATTATCCAAGGCTCGAGCTCCCTGCATGCCCTATAGCAAAATCTTCCATTGGCTCAAGGCGGCATGTGTTTGATAATTATTTTAAAAACACTGAAAGTACCATTTTTGTCTAGTTCAATTGCAATAAAAACAAGAATAAGATAATTTGATATGATATGATTATACATTTAAAATGGTTTTATTTAAATATATTATCAGAATATATAATAAGGTTTTTATATACGTGCCTTTAAAAGCCATGTGTACTTCCGTTTTGACTTGTTTTTCACAATCAAACCGACCAAATAATAAAAAATATCAATTAGAACAAACTACATTCTAGTAGCATTGACACATGGCTTTCTATATATTATTATATAAAAATAAGTTTTTATTGAAATAATTGTAAATTTCTTTTTTTGTTAACCGTGATTTTCGGGTCACCTAGTATATATCTCGAGTAATTTCGGTTACCCTAAAGAATAGTTAGGAAAATTATTTATGGCCGTATATTAGTGACTTTCGAGAAGAATTCTCAAAAACCAAAAGTTTGTTGTCAGTTGAATTAATCCCAAATGCAAGAAAAGTTATGTACCCCTGTCCAATTTCCTGCCCTTAGTCCATATGAAGACTCGACTCCTTGGTACATGTTTGATCAATCACACTTCTAGTTGATGCTTTCTATGCTTATAACATGTTAATATCAAAATTTTCAGATATATATATATATATATAAATGGCAATTGATCTAAGAATGGTAGAGGCATATTTCGAAAAAGATTGGGTAAGACGAGGATCGAACCTACAAAGTGGATTAATATCCACCATTTTACAAAAATGCCTATCTAGGTATAGTTTTCTTTAAACTTAATAAAAGCTTGGTCAAATATTTGAAAAACCGATCAAACTGGAACTTTACATATATTAAACAGTTTCATACAACTAAACATAATAATTTTAATTTGCACCCATCTTTTTAGATTTAGGACAGGTTAACAACCGGCCTTTGATAATTGAAGCTATCTTGGATCGGTCTAGGGACCAGATCATCTCTTTTGCATATCTAGAAGATGTATTTATGGATGCATGATATGTTTAAAAAAAGTGGTAGATAGATACTTGTTTGTTTCTATGTAAGATGAGAACATGGTAGAGGGACAATTAATATTGTTTGCTAGCTGATTGTAATGCAGAAAACATGACTATGGTGACTTATTTATTAAGTTATTGGTGTTGAGTATATTCTAAACAAACATCCATATATGATATATGTGACTTATTGAATAGGTGACACTTGTTAAGTTAATTAAGATGAAGCAATATAAAAGCACTTTGTTTTAAAAAAAATACCATTTCTGTATGTATGATTATAAGACATTTCAAACAAATATATTTATTAATATTTTCTAAAAGTATTTTATATAGATGGTTATACAATACATTCGTATAGTTTATTCAAAAAATATAAATTCTTCGTTTCAGTCTATGGTTATATATGTTTAGTAAACAAGTTAACTTAGCTTGTTGACTTTATGAGCTAGTAGATGTAAAGTTATGTACTTGACAAAAAATAGGGATTTTGGCGGCTATACCCATGGGGGTACCCCCACTTTAATCTCATAGCCATTCTCTCTCTCGTTTTGCACCCCATACCCATGAAACGCCGTTATAAGCACCGTTAAAACGGACTTCTTCACTAAAAGACAAAAACCTACGTCGGCTGACCAAAAAAAGTCAACAAAAACGCCGTTTTGACGCCGTTATAACGGCGTCAACGCCGTTTTGACACCGTTATACCGGCGTTCAGGCTAGGCGACAAAAATCCCCACCGTTTTTACAAAAATCCATAACGCACCGTTAAAACGGTGCCATAACGGACCGTTATGGCCCCGTTTTAACGGCTTTCAAAAAAAACAAAACGTTTTTGACAAGTCAATGAAACGGCGTTGACCAAAACCCTAAATTTATAAAACGGTCCGTTATAACGGCTCTATAACGGACCGTTACATATTTTTTAGGGTTTTGTGATTTTATGTATGAATTTCTAAGGTTTTTATATAAATGGACGTTCATTGTCTTCAAAATTCATACACAAAAAATGAGTGAACACCAAAAACTTTTGTTGTCTATTTCGGGTGGTGGTGGGTGGTATCAAAACGACGGTGAATGGGTCTATTTAACGCACCTTGCCAATCGTCGTGTGTGGGTGCCGATAACGACTACGTATTCAAAGATGGTCAAAAATATTTGTTCAAGATTTGGCATCGAACCTTCTGATGGTGTCACTAAACTTTCGTACATTGAGTCGGGTAATGTTTATATTTTGGCGTCAGATGAACAGTTAACAACTTTCTTACAATCGGTTGTCGGATTAGACCCTCCGGCAACACTTTATGTATATGACGATGTGACTACGGGAAACGATGTGAGTAGTGAAGAAAACCGCGAAGATAATTCGAACATCGGAGACCAGCATCTATATGGTCATACGTCCTTCGACAACGCAGAAATACTTTCTAATGATACATATGGTGTTTCTAGCCAGTACACATCCACCTCCTATGTTCCCGAGACACAACAAGCACCAGAAGAGGCTGACACAGAAGAAGAAGACGACGAAGACGAAGATGAAGAAGAAGACGAAGACGAAGAAGAAGTCAGAGACATCGATCCTGACAATTATGTATACCAAATACCTGATGACTTTCATGATTTGCCCCCTCACCCAAGGTCGGACGACGTTGTCATCACAACCAACCAAGCCATACGGTACACCCGTCGTGAAAAAGTTAAACTACACCAGGTTTTTCGTACGAAAGGAGATTTGACACTCGCACTCGGATTGAAGTTCCTTCAAGAAGGTTTCGAGTTTAGAACGCCAAGATCTTGCAAAAAAAGATATGAGGCAATATGTGCGCAAAAAAACTGCGGTTGGCGCATATATGCTAGCTGTCTCGGGGGATCAACCATGTTTCAAGTTCGGACATTGAATGATGTCCACACGTGCTCGAGGACGCAAATGCATTCTGCGCATCGGAACGCAAGCAGGAGAGTGCTGTCACATTTGCTTCTAGATAAAACCGGCGATGTTAGAAGAGACCTCTGTGCGGCAGACATTATAAAGGATATGAAAGCGCAACATAAAATAAACGTTTCGTACTGGCAAGCATGGCGTGCGAAATGGCAGGCAATAAACATGATTGAAGGTGACCCCGAGGATTCGTTTACCCGACTTCCTCTCTACTTTTATAATTTGGAGCTCAACAATCCTGGTACGCAGACCAGGATTGTCGTAGGCAATGATGGACGGTTCGTGTCGTGTTTCTATGCGCTTGGCTGCTCGGTACGTATATTTTTTTTAATTGACGACGTTGATTTCAAGATTCACACTTTTTGTCCGGGTTTTCTTATATCTATACTATTATTTTTGCAGATAGTAACTTTCCGTTCTGGTTTGCTGCGTAAGGTAATTATAATCGACGGTGCTCATTTAAAGGGTCGTTACTCGGGCACAATGTTCTTAGCTGTTGCTATGGATGGAAACAACCAAGTTGTGCCCATTGCTATTGGAGTGGCAAAGTCTGAGAGCGGCGAGCATTGGACTTGGTTTTTGTCTATGCTGAGAGAATGTATCGGGGAAATGGAGGGGCTGGTATTCATGTCCGATAGAGCTGCTGCAATACACCAAGCAATTAACACGGTGTACCCAACTGCGCATCACGCGCTTTGTTGTCGCCACTTATTTATGAACATCAAAGCTAAGGCCCCCAACATCGACGACAACAAAACCCTGTTTTGGAAGACATGCAAGGCTAATACCGCACATGAGTTTGAGTTTCAAATGAATGCCCTAGTAGCTGCAGTTCCATACGCCGAAATGCTGAATAGGATTGGCGCAAACAAATGGTCAAGGGCACATTTTCCAGGCCAGAGGTACAACATAATGTCCTCGAACAGTGTCGAGTCGATGAACGCACATGCCACAGTTGCTCGTAAACACCCAATTGTGGGCCTGATGGATTACTTTCGATCGTATCAACAACAATGGTATTCCACCCGTCGTAGAATTGCAGGTTATTACCTTTACGATTTAGTTAATAAATTTATTTTTAAACGTTTGCTGTAATAATAAGGAAATAATTATCCTAAAATATTTGTAGGAGCCATGAACAATAAACTAACCCAGTGGGCGGAACTGATTGTACAAAGAAGAATGGGTAAGTGTAGTGGGTGGACTGCACATGAAATTGGCTATGGTAAGTGGGAAGTGCAAGATGGGTATAGAGATGCGAAAGTCCATGTGTATGATAAGACTTGTACTTGTGGGAAATGGCAACTTTCTGGTTTACCTTGCGGGCATGTTATCACCGTTGCAAGTTACATGGGATTGGACGACTGTTGGCAATTTGCCTCTCCTTATTTCACTGTGCATAACCTTCGGGAAACATACGCTCCTACAATAAACCCCGTTGGCCCGCTACAAACATGGGTTAGTCCAGATTACCCACTTATGGTTGTCCATCCACCGGTAATGAAAAAACTACCCGGTAAACCGAGTACCAATTATCGTATTCCATCTCGCGGTGAGAGAACGACTCGCAAAAGATGTGGTATATGTCGTCAATACGGACACAAACGTAGTCAATGTATTCACGTTCCATCGGCTACCCGACAAACTCCAACAGAGCCTACACAACAACCGAACGAAACCTTTAGTCGTCCTACATTTGATTTGAATGTTGATCTTAACGAGGATTGATATATTTTATCAGCCATTTGTGTTTATGTGTATCTTATGTTTGTTTGTTTGTAACAACTTTTAATTTGTATGTTATGTTTGGTGATCTTAATTTGTAACAACTGTTTGTTATTGAATTATTGAGGCACTGTGTATCAAAAGGACATAAAAAAGAATTCATTTCATTGAAAGCATGATAACATAATTGAGACACGAAACTTAAAGAAACAACAACAATATCTAGTTTAACGGATTCTCCTAGTTATCATTCGGATAGAGAACTTTAATCGAATTAATCCACCCTTCTTTTTCTTTGATTAGTTGTTGCATCTTTGGATACCAAGCAGCATATTCCTCCTTGATACGTTTTTCTTCCATTCGAATTTCTTTTTGAAGTTCTTTAGCGAACTTCTTTTTGTTTTCAATTTCGGCTTCAATGGTATCTTGTTCAGCCCGCTTACGCACCCATTTTTCACCTATCGCCGCTATCTCCGCTTCTCTTTTTGCTATTTCCCTGCGAAGAGTTCCAGGCATTATTTGAGTAGAAGGAGGGTTTTCAAATTGAGAAGAATGAGGGTTTCCCGACATTCTTTGAGAAGAAGATGGGGGTGCAGACATTCTTTGAGAAGGAGGGTTTGCTGATGAGGAAGGCAACTTCTCAGCCATTGTTGCAATCAGATTTAGATAAAATCTGTATGAAAGGTATGAGAATTGTTAATGTGATGCCATATTTTTATAGCGTGTAGGTGGGGAATATTAAATTCAAGGGTAGATTTTAGGTGGGGAATATGAATTCACGGGTGTACAACCAAGAATCTTTCTTATTGATTACTGACAAAAGGCAAAAGCAAAAGCAAAAGAAAGGACTTCAGACCAAACAGACCGTTATAACGGTCCGTTATGGTCCGTTAAGCCGTTATAACGGCTTAACGGACCATAACGGACCGTTATAACGGTCTGTTTGGGTCCTTTCTTTTGCTTTTGCTTTTGCCTTTTGTCAGTAATCAATAAGAAAGAATCTATTCTCTCAAGTAATACTGCAAAAGTAAAAGTTAAAATATTCACATTGCAGGTAAATAATTCGCTATATATAGGATACCTATTTCTCTTAAAATAATCACATTGCAGGTAAATCCTCTCTTTTTAAGTTCCTACGATATAGAAAATGGCAGGATTTTTACGTTCGGGTGACCGCAGATCCTTCGTTGCTAAAGTTGATAATTTTGTATACCAAACTGGCCGACTTGTAAGTTTATTTTTTCTGTTTGATAACTATTGCTATAGCAAATTCCAGTTATGTTACTTCATAATTTGTTCGGTCTTTTAATTTTTTCAGCAAATTCCAACCGAGTTTGTGAGAATGTGGGCTTTGAACAATCATAATAAGTGCCTGATGAGGGTCTTAGGCATGAAGTTTCCTATGGACATGAAAGTAGGTTTTGAGGCATCACCCGGATCTCCTTCTGACCGTGTTATCGTTAAGGGTGATTTTAAGTCGTGGCCTTGGTCTGGCAACTTGGACCCCGATCGTGGGTTGGTGTTTACTCTTGTTGAAGACCCACAAACGCATGAGCTTATGGATGGCTGCAGTGTTATTTTCGACGTAAAAATGCTTTAATTTTGTACGACTTAGGCGAGTACGTTATTTTAACAAGTCTGTTTAGCCTAATATTATGAACTGTTATCTATTTTCAATTTTGTACATCAATTGCATATACACAACATTTTTTAAAGCAACTTCACATTGACATAGAGGAGGTAGAAGCTGCACAGGCTCGACTTCAAATTCAAGCCTCACGCACGCATAGTCCTAAATTAGGACTATGCGTGCGTGAGGCTTGTATTTGAAGTTGAGCTTGTGCAGCTTCCATCTCCTTTATGTCACTGTGAAGTTGCTTTAAAAAATGTTGTGTAAATAGGTTATCAATATATATTGAATTACATGGTTATTATGCTTTGAATAAAATCATCACCCTTTCATGTGCTCAGCAAATTAAAATAGGTAATTTATAAGTACTACAAAATTAGCAACAACTTAACAGACATACATAAACATGAAAATTAAAGACATGAAAATGAAATACGAGAAAATTAAAGTTATGAAAATTAGAGACATAAAATTGACCATCTTCCTCAAAAACCTTCCGATTTAAAGTAATCCGGATAATGTTCTCTAGCTGTCTTCCAACCAATCTTCACATGCATGAATATACGAATCTTGATCGTCAATCTTTAAAAGGAGTTCGTAATTGCTTTGTTGGGCATCCCAAATCTGACTTTCTTTTTTTTCAATTTTTTGCTTTAGATTAGCGATAGATTGTTCTTTCTTTTTAATATCGTCTTTGGCTTTGACGATCCATTCTCGGCCCTCCCAAATGACATTACAATTTTTGTTTTCTTCCTTTTGAAAGTTACCTTTAGTTGTCTCGTGGTTTTCCAAGCTTTGCTGATACCGCTTAATGGACTGTTTCATGCTCTCGGTTATCACCTGTGGCCAATAATCGTCCTCTGGTGTTGGTGATTTTGGTGCTTTTGAAGAAGAAGCCATTTTTTAAATCTTACGAATTGTTGGTTTGTTGAGATGTAAGTATGCTATGGACATTTGCTATGCTATATATAGCAAATAAAGTTACGTATTTGGCCCTTATACTTTGTTAAAATTACTCTATAATAGAAATGACTCTATAATACCCACTTGATATATTATATAAAACGAAAGACAAAATAAACCAAAATAAACCAAAATAACACTTAAATAACAGATTTATACAATACGATAGGTCCAAATAACATATCTATCCATTACGGTAGGTCCAAAAGATATCAGCCATTTGATGACGGATGTCAACGATGCTCTGCTGCGTAATAGTAGAAGCCCACATATAGTCGGTATAATATGGATTCAATGGGACAATCGTTTACACCATATGAAACTCTTTTATGTGAATATTGTGGTGGAAATCATTTCTCATCTAATTGTCATTTGAACCCATATTTTGTAGGAGATAGTAATTGGGATACCTCACACTTCAATGGATATACTCAATCATGGAGGATCATCCTAATTTGTCTTTAAATAATCAAGATCATGGCACTTTCACATCACCAATATCTTCATTCCAAGATTGGAGTAACACATTTTCAGATACTTTTGAGCAATCTTGGGAGGAACAAGTTGATTTTAGTGAAAATTTTCAAAATGATGAACAAATACCTTCTTGCCAAGATTGGAGTAACACTGACTCATATACTTTTGACCAATCTTGGGAGGACCGGGAAAATGATTTTGCTGGAAGTTTTCAAGGGGATGATTTTAACAACTCATTTTTACCCCCTACACCATCTTTCGAACAAGTTGATTTTTCTGAAACTTTTCAAGGGGATGATTTTAACAACTCATTTCTACCCCCTACACCATCCTTTGAACAAGTTGATTTTTCTGAGAGCTTTCAAGGGGAAAATTTTAACAACTCATTTTTACCCCTTACATCATCTTTTGAACAAGTTGAAATCTCTGAATCTCTTAAAGCTTTGATGAATGATTTCTCACAAAACCTAAAAAGTTCAGTAGACAATATGACAACATCTGTTGAAGAGATCATTAGTGAGCGTAAAATACAAAGCCAAACTCCTATTCCATGTGAGATTGAAAATTTTGAGTGTGTTGGTATGGACAAGGACGAGGCTATCATTTTGGAAAGTAATCAAGAGACAGAGAGTTTTGAGGAAGCACCTGAGCATTTGAGCAACCCCTCTTCACTTCAAAATAGTGAAGAGGCACAACAAAATACCAACATCGTCACTAACCCATGCTTTGGATTCGTGCATAAAATGAAACAAAGTTGTGCTAAAAATATTAAAATTATTTTTAAGAGGGGATGTGGCAGTCAATCCAAGGACTTAGGAAGCTTCATAAAATCAGGTTCCAATGTTGGTGAAGTGATGTGGAAAATTCTTAGCGGGGTGAAATGTTCCCCAATTTTTGCCATTAAAGTCTTGTGTCATGATCAAAAAGCGAAGGAAGTGAATAGGAAAGAATATAAGCATAAGTGGAAAGAAAAACACCAAGTTAAGTTGGTGAGCACAAACAAGATTGAGGAGCATACTGAGGTGCTCCAACAAATCCCACCAATCATCAATTAGTTGTTAACAAAGGAACCAGAAGTTGAGGGCAGAAATCAACTTGCTGAAGGCAAAGGCTGCAGCAGGCAATGCTGCAGCATTGGCAGCCGCATCAGGAGCTCCACAATCCATACCTACTCCTCCGGAGTAGGGCAGGTCCATTTCATTCTCTTTAGTTCCATGCATTTTTATTTTGGGATATCTTTTACATTTTATAGGTTTATTTTAGTACATGATCACACATTGCATGTCTTGGTACATTTGGATTTATAGCCTTAATAATTTTTCATGGTTTGATTATGTCTCCTAATGAGTGTTCTTGCTAGAACTAGCACTCACCTTCTTGGAATAAAATTTCACTCACACACTTTGAAAAAAAAAAGGGTATGATCTAGGCTTTCTTTTTCACAACAATTAGCCTCTTGCACCTAAACACACTTTCATATACACCCTCCAATTCGGATATTGTCGATTTTAAATTTGGGGATGGGAGGTGCATCAAAGCTAAAATGTCACAAGCAAATAGAGCATAGCTCTAAAGATTCAGCCTTTCCATTTACAAAAATGCACAAATGCACAAAATGTTCCATAGGAGCAAGTTGCACAAGTCCAACAAACCAACAAAAGCACAAAAATGTTAAATATGCTATGTTGAGAGGAAAAAGGCATGGTGAGAAAAGAATTGCCAAAGAGTGACCCTACAAGCCCTAGTGATCTTTCAATTATGAGATGTGTTGAGTTGAACAAAGAGAAGGATATTGCTAGCATATGGTCATACACTTATCTACGCTAGGAATTTATGACGGGCTATGAGTTGCATTTGGTACCAATGGCATTATATGTGTGCACTTATTGCAAAGATCGTGTATTTATTTTCAAAATTGAGTCATTTTCTTTTTGTCTTTTCATTGCTTGGGGACAAGCAATAATTCAAATTTGGGGATGTGATACGCGTTGCGTATTTGTATAAAAGTCAATTTTTTTTACATCTTTTTAGGTTAGATTTTCATATTTATCCCACCATTTGAGTCGTTTTATTTCTTATTTACACTTTATTCATTGCATGGAACTAAGAAATGATTTACCTGTTTTTAGCTTTATAATTAGACTAATATATATGTTTTTGAGTGCAGAAGGCAATGCTCCAGCAATGCTTCAGCATTGGGCATCAGACAGCTCAGAATGTTGAACACATTTTCGGGTAAACAAAAGATGCAAAGACATTAATCCAGGTCCGATTATTGAAGAAAGCAAGTCTGAGCTAAACTTATTGGGAGATTAGTGAAGTCTTGGAGCTTCTAGTATTATTACCCACTTTACCAACTCAAGACTTTTGTGCAAAAGTAAAGTATGGTGTAAAAATATGGCCAAAAGACTTTTGTGTACAAAGGAGGTATGGTGTACCAAATGGAGCATGGTGTAGTTGTTTGCCAAGGACTTTGTTGCCATTTTACTAGTCATCTATAGTATTGTTAATTATTGTTGTTTTGTGGCTTCCTTTAGTATAAAAGGAAGCCTTGGTTTCTCATTTGTAAGAAGGCTTTGGATACCACCAACTCTTTGAGTTGTGTGGTTTGTAGAAGTTTGAATTCAAGAAAATCTTTTGGAAAATACTCTCTTTTAATTTTACAAGTCTTGCACTTTACTTTATTTTATTTCTTGTCTTGCAATTTCAATTTCTTTACTTACTTGCAATTTAATTTTAGTCATTTACATTAAGTCATTTACTTATTGCAATCTATTTTCCGCATTTTATTTATCGTTCTTTAATTTCCGCAATTTACTTTTATGTCATTTATGATTATTGCAATTTTATTTCAAGTAATGAGTAGCTAATTTCTTTTAGCTTGGGTGTGAGACCATAAAAGTGGGTTTTTAATCAAAGGAAGGTGGACGTTGTTTCTCAATAGCAATGTTTCACCATTTCATTCCAAGTTTTATAAAAAGCTCTAAAACACTTCTTGACGACATGATCACTTGAAAAGTGTTAAAGTGCCGATGGATTCAGACATGAACCATTTGATTGCACGTCATGGCGAATGATATGGGAAGTATTCTAGACGTAGATGCTAACTTTGTTATTTCAAAATGAAAATCTCGACGAGTTGGACACTAGTCAAGGTGTTAAAGTGTAGTGGTTTAGATATAAGCTGCTTAAACAATCCAACTTGAATGATATGGGAATCGGCCCGATAGGGTGATTTTTAACAAAGACATTTGTTTGTCCATATATTTTGAAAGCACCGTTTGTCACCAATCACTGGTCCGGATACCACGCAGACATGTGGGTTGAAAGCTAAATAATGGTATAATGGTGAGAATTCGACAGGATCCTTTCAAAGTAGATGGTGAAACAAGTTGTTGATAAACTAATAATGCTACTCATTGTTGTAGTATTTGCCCACCGGAATTTGATTTTAATACCCACTCACAAGTCTTACACCCTTGCTTCCTTTATTATCTGTTAAGTCACCAATCACCTAATCAATCAATCATTCCTCAAATTCGCCATCTGAAGTTAGTTTTTCAACTCAAGATCTTGCAACTAAAGATACCTATCCCTGTGGAATACGATACTTGGTTCTTACCATTTTATTACTTGAAGACGATATTATATCTCATTGTATACTTGCTTTGAGGTATAATTAAGTCCGTGAGTGTGAAACAAAATAGCTCATCAACCACAGTCACCGAGTGCGCCGCTCTGTCGTGGTGTATCCGAAGCCACCTCGAAACTTGAGTGTTGATGCCACATGCTAGCTATACCGGGTTCATTGAGGTCCTCATAACACTTTTCTAGGTTATCGGTGAATAGAGTCCATGCCGTCTCTAGTATTTCCCGAAGCCTTTCAGAACCCAACGTGTCATGTATTGTTATATTATACATTTTCGTGTTCAAGACCCCCAGCACCCAATGTGATTGGTCAATACAAATTGGTATGTAGACCTTCAAAAAGAAAGGTTAAAACCCCAAATTAGCATTTCAATTAATTATATAAACGTGCAAAAAGCAAGTGTCAATATTAAATTAATTTATATACATAAATGTTTAACGGTATACCCTTGTGATAGTACTCCATGCTGGAAAACCGTCCAAATCCCCACTTATCATTGGTTTCCCATAAGAAACTGGATCGGGTGTATTTTCGTTCGACATCATGGACCAGAAATCTGGAATCGCGATCGACCAAGGCGCTTTGGCGGGTCGCCTTGACATAATGGTATACACCCATAATGTGATATGCTATTAAAAATCAAAAACGATTGTTAAAGTATTTATATATATCTTATATATATAAAGTATTTATATATATCTTATATATATAAAGTATTTATATATATATAAATACATATATACATATATAAATTTCTTATATATATAGAAATTTATATACATATATAAATTTAAATTTATATACGTATATAATTTTCTTATATATATAGAAGTATATGAAATACTAACCGAATTCTCGAACCAACCCTGTCTATCTAACCCAAGCAGTTGAGCCCACCACACTTCGTCTATCGGTTCAACCAAATACCGAATTGACTCCTTTTCCAACGTCCCATCCCAGTACTTTTTAGCGACTTTCGACTCCTTTTTAGGCCTAGGTTTAATCTTCATATAAAGCGCTTTGTCAATCTTCCTTTTCTTCCTCAAAGCCTCCAAATCGCGTGTCGGAGGGGTATCGCTGCCGGGATCCCTATATGGGGTTATTGTTGATGCCGCCGGTCTTTTTTCGCGCATCCCCTTTCCCATAGCGGGCTGTACATCCTGCATAGGAGTCTGATCGGGTTGTACATCCTGCACAAAACTCGGAGCCGGCTGTACATCCTGCACAAAACTCGGAGCCGGCTGTACATCCTGCATAAAACTGGGAGCCGGCTGTACATCCTGTACGGGAGTCTGGAACGTAAAACCAGATGAGGCGGCCTGAATTGTCACAACAATAGATTGTTATTACGTTATTACAATAAATATCAATATATATATATGGCCAAAAAATGCATCCTTTGATTTATTCTATAAACATTATTATAAAAATATCCTTTGATGCTAATATAAATAATTATAGATTTATATATATTCATATATAAATAGTAAATTGCAACGTACAAACAATAGATTTATATATATTCAATTATTATTATCATATATAAATAGTAAATTGCAACGTACCCAGGAGCGGTCCTCGATAGTAGTGTTGAACATGTCAACACCCGTACTCGATGACACCTACGTACAAACACGATACGTTAACAACAAACACGACCCGTTAAATGGGTAAAGCTTGTTTATCAAAAAATCCCAAAATATTTACCTGCGGTGGTGGCTCGGAGTACGTCGACTGAAAGTCGGTGATTGCTGGACCGGAGAAAAACTGGGGGATGGAATCCATCATACTAGTCGGCTGCTGCTGTTGCT
Source organism: Centaurea solstitialis (assembly GCA_030169165.1). Taxonomy (NCBI): domain Eukaryota; kingdom Viridiplantae; phylum Streptophyta; class Magnoliopsida; order Asterales; family Asteraceae; genus Centaurea; species Centaurea solstitialis. The sequence continues at coordinate 80,006,073 of CM058042.1, read as the reverse complement.
GCTGCGTGTATTGCTGGAATGGCGTCTCAGAAAATATACTACTATAATATGAACCAACTGCAGCCATAGGTTGGTCACTGCTTGAGGCCGCTGACAGCTGCATACAAATATGAAATATCTTTATACATACATAACTTAAGTATTTATATATGTATTATACAAAGTATTTATATATATACATATATAAATACTTATAGTAAATACATAAATAAAAGTACTTATATATATAAGTATTTATATATATATATACATACATACTTATAGTAAATACATAAATAAAAGTATTTATATATATATAAGTATTTATATATATATATATATATTTATAAGTATTTATATATGTATAATATAAAGTATTTATATAATACTTTTATAAAATTCTTACCGTCAAATTTTTAAATCGATCCCACCACGTGTCCTGCTGATTCACTCGAGTCTTAAGAGAGTCAATTTCTGCTTGCTGGGTCGTCCAACCATCAAAAGCATTCCTGTCGTTTGGGGGCTGACTGGGCCCCCCGGTCTCCATGTACGATGACCTATAACCCTCATAATTTCGGAAGGGCTCCTCATCCATGGGCGGTCGACGACTACGCATCTCATAGTCATCATCATCAACATCATCATCATCATCACCATTCCCACCATCATCATCATCATCACGATCACCATCCCCACCATCATCGTCATCATCGTCATCGTCGCCAAGAAACTGTACACTATCTATATACCATTGCTGTCGTTGTTCATCATCTGTCGCCACAATACGCGTTGGCGGTTGCTGTTCAATCAAATTAAAATCTCGTTATCATGTTTATTAGCTAATAAATTGCAATATATATATATATAGACAATATATATATATATATATATAAATATATAAATTGCAATATGTATATATATAAAGTAACTAACAATTTCAATAAACATATATTATTAATATACTTTATATATATATATATATATACAAACTTATATATAGTATTTATATATACAAACTTATATATACTATTTATATATACAAACTTATATATACTATTTATATATACAAACTTACCTCGTCACTCAACTCTAACATTTGTTCCGCATGTATCCTATTAAACGTGGACTCCTTATACCAACAAACCCCATCGGTATCCTATCGTGGCGTCGTCTATAAATCCGCCTCGCGACCGGAAATGTCTCGATTACCCATATCTGTCATTATAATAAAAAAAATTAATCAGTATATGTCGAAAACTAACATTCAATGCAAATAAAATATAATTGGTTTGTTTTTTATTTTAAGATTTGCTAACTAACCTTCAATGCAAATAAAAATCCTGTCAACGTCATTGCTTTCTTTCCAGCACTGATTCGCCTTGCTACCGCGTGATTCATCTGGTTAAACGTGTAATCCCAAATATAAGAACCCCATGGAAAGGAGTTCCATAACTCAAGATCGTCTATAAGAGACAAAATAAGCACCGGTACTCTTTGAGGGTTTTGATGCCCAAGGAAAAACCGCTCAATTATCGCCAACAAACAAATACGGACCGCATCGTCGTTCGAAAATGGATCATTTTCTTTTTGAATCCGGTCAAACTGCGTTCTGACATCGTTTATAATTATCTTCGACTTTCCAAACACACGTCTGACAAATGCAAAATTGGTGTTCTGGATCTCGGGCTGTGGTCCAAACCGCAATCCAGTAATCAAACAGAAGTCCCGTCGTGTGAACCGAACGTGATAACCGTTGATATTAAACCACATTTCGTTTCGTTGATCATTTGGCGGCTCGATTTGTTTCTCCAAAACTACTAAACAAAGTATTGGGTCCGCAGATGTTTTCTCATTATGTAACCATGGTCCAAACACCGTGTTTTGTAGCAACAAAAGTCGTTCTTCTGACAACCGATTTTTTATTTCTTCGAACATCTGAGTGTGATTCTTCAACGTAATTTTCTTGCTCTATAAACATAAACAAATTATTAATACAGTTTCGATAAAGATATATATAAATAAAGTTTATATATGGGATCTCTTATTTATATATATATAAATACATATATAAACGTATTTATATATATAGGTATTTATATATACATATATACATACACAAAGTATTTATATATATAAATTTAACATAAATAAACGTATATAAATGTTTATACATATATAAATGTTTATACATATATAAATATATACATATTTATATATATATATATAAATACATAAATACATATAATTTTTAAATATTTATATACGTATTTAAATTTAATACTAAGAAGGCCGTTACGGCACCGTTATGACGGCGTTACGCCGTTATGACGACGTAACGCCGTTATGACGCCGTTATGACACCGTTATACGTCATAACGGTGCCATAACGGTGTCATAACGGCGTTACGTCGTCATAACGGCGTAACGCCGTTATAACGGTGCCGTTCAAGAATGTTTTCAAAATTAGGGTTTCATGCGCCGTTTTACTGTTCATTAGGGTTTCAGGCGCCGTTATGGGTTTCCAACGTGGGGTTTGCAGTGGTGGTGCGTCGCGGTGGTGCGGTGGTGGTGGCGCCGCGGTGGTGCGGTGTTGATAAGGCGCGGCGCGGTGGTGCGGTGGTGGTGGCGCCGCTGTGGTGCGGTGGAGTACGGTGGAGTGGCGTGTGGTGGTGCAGTGGTGGTGGGTGGCATGTGCCACCGTTACAAGACCAAAGACGGTGATGGTGGTGGTGTGATTGCGTAATCAAAAAACATAATGATAGAACAACTTACGTCACCCATGTCGATACGTTTGGAAACAAGCACATGCGAATTGAGAAGTTTGCTCGAGATTCCGTCACGTGAACAATCTTCGGGATTCAATGGTCCCCTCTCAATATGGCTCCCCTTCTTTGTAGGTTGAAGTGATAATGGAGGGATTTTGGTGGTTGAGGATTTATTGGGGCTGATGGACTGGTCAAAGGTCAACGAAGGTCAAATTTTTTTTGAAAGCCGTTAAAACGGGGCCATAACGGTCCGTTATGGCACCGTTTTAACGGTGCGTTATGGATTTTTGTCAAAACGGTGGGGATTTTTGTCGCCTAGCCTGAACGCCGGTATAACGGTGTCAAAACGGCGTTGACGCCGTTATAACGGCGTCAAAACGGCGTTTTTGTTGACTTTTTTTTGTCAGCCGACGTAGGTTTTTGTCTTTTAGTGAAGAAGTCCGTTTTAACGGTGCTTATAACGGCGTTTCATGGGTATGAGGTGCAAAACGAGAGAGAGAATGGCTATGAGATTAAAGTGGGGGTACCCCCATGGGTATAGCCGCCAAAATCCCCAAAAAATAACCATATAACATATATAGTAAATTAAAATGATCAAAAAGGACATTTTACAACAAAAATAAGTTTTCAGGATGTTTAATATAAATAAGTGTCCTAAATAGAGTATTTTATAGGATCAAACAAAAAAATATCACATCTAAAAAATTACAAAAAGTTTATAAAATGATTTTGGGCATCATAAAAAGTTCTTATATATAACAATTTTCAAATAAAACTCTCTATTAACTAATTTTATAAAACCTTTTTAAAAAACGTCCTATAAACCCATATTTTTAAAGGACATTTATGTTTTTTTTTGAAGGGTGTCCGGGTCAAATCCCGATTAATCCCCGACAATTTTGGGGGCTAAACATGGCCCCACTTAAATGTCCTCAGGCATGCGTACGAGAAGGCTCGAACTTGGTTAGGGCGCTATGAACCCCCCGAGCGATAACCAATCCGCCACAGCACTGGAAGACGACATTTATGTTTATAAGGCACTTTTTTAAAATAGCAATCTATAAAACAATTAATAGGAATCTTTATTTGTAAAATAATCTAAAAAACTTGTTACGACACACAAAATTGTTTTTAAATCTTTTTTTAATGTTTTTAGATATGACACTTACTTATTTTAAGTATTCTGTAAACTCAATTTTATTGTAGTGAAATCTTGAAAAATAAGTCTATTATATAACATTTTATTGTAGTGAAATCTTGAAAAATAAGTCTATTATATAACATTTTACAGTATTATCAAAACAAATTCCCAACAATATAATTATTAATTAATATGATTAAGATAATAAAAATATATCAATTAAATTAAAGAGAAAATAATTATTATAGCCAAAATGAATAAATCATTTCATCTCCTACCATTTCTCTCCCTCCGATGACAATTTTACCCATCGGTCCGCCATTTTCCGGCCGCCAACCAGCGCCGGCGGTCGCCATCCGACGAAAACAAACTCTCCATTGGCGACCTACTCAATTTTTTATGTATGTATATATGTGTATATGAAGGTTGCCATGCATCCATCCACCAATAGAGGATGACCCATCCACCAATAGAGGCTCACCTATCCACAATAGAGGTTTAACCATCCGCCAAAAATCCAATCTCCAATAGCGCCCGGATCTTGGCAGGCCGGTGGGTAGAACTGCAAACGGAGAGAGAGAAATGGTAGGAGGTGAAATGATTTTCGGCTTTTGACTATAATAATTATTTTCTCTAAATTAACTTAGTTATTTATATATATTTTTAAGTTGAATAATTGGATACACAAGTATAGAAATCTTGTGAACTTTTGTAGGTGGTCTTGTTGTATGCAAAAATATGCGTGTGCCTCAAGCATCAAATCCACCTTTATTCCAAACCATCCTTTTTAACTTCTTGGGAACATAAATAAAATCCATCATTTTAAAAATATTTTATCCTTGTTATTTTAGGATAATTCTAAACATATAGTTCTAACATCTATGATAAATTAAATTGATAATTATAAGTTAGTTTAATTTTTAGTTTATTATAAAAATATCCTCTAAATAATAGAATATATTTTATAGTTTTAAAATGGTGAAACCCTAATATAACAAAGTAGAAACATTACCTCCACTCGGCCCTTGAAGTAAATCCAAATTTGCAAAAATCAAAGACAAAAGTTATGCTGTTTTAGAATTTTAATAATTAAAAAAGTAACTTCTTATGTTTAATTATTCTTTAAAATAAAATAAAAATAGAAGGTGACATAAAAACTCTTCAAATTAGAGAGAGAGAGAGAGACAGAGAATACTAAAATTTTCTCAAAAAAATAAATAAATAGAAGACGAAATGAAGTCTCCAAATTAAAAAAAAAAATAATACTAAACTCTCCTTCAAAATAAAGAAATTAGGAGAGGAAAAAAAAAGAAAATACTAAACTCTCCTTTAAAATAGAGAAAATAGGAGTGGGAAAAAAGAAAGAAAATACCAAACTCTTTTTCAAAATGGAGAAAATAGAGCAAACGGGTTTTTTATCCAGCGGCATAGCCACCCCCTGCAAACGCTCAGTTGACCTAGTCAAGGAGGGATTTTTTAGAAGCAGGTCCATGATTCGAATCCGAGCTCACTCCTTGTGCTAGGCGCGGAGATAGAGGAACATTGTTTGGGGCTGGTCCTGGGTGGAGGATCAGTTGGGCCAAAAAGGCCATGGGGTTAGAGTTTCTTTATCGTTCTAAACTTTTTTTTTAGAAAATAAGAGAAAAAAACAAAGAGAAATCTCCAAACTAAAAAAGAAGACGAAAATACAGGATATTTGTTCAATATATCTACTCTATTTGTAAGAGCATCCACAATGGAGGTTCTTCATGGGGTTTTTACAAGAACCTCCACTGTGGGACAGAAGTTCTTGCTTAGTCACAGGTGCTTACCAGAACCCAGGTGCTTGAACAAGAGCCCAGGTTCTTGTAATAATTTCATTTTTTGTTATATAATCGTTTACATAAATAAAAATTATATTATAAATAAGAAAAAGAAAGTGAGATTTTTGTAAGAATCTTCATTGTAGAGTTTTAAGGAGGTTCTTAGTTTGTTGAGATGACAATAACGTGGCATGAAAAAATATGGTAAGTGAGATTCTTGAAGATTCATTGTGGATGCTCTAAGTATATATTTATTGACTTTACAGAAATACAAGTTCATATAGTTAATGTTCATGGATAGAATACGTATTTTGATAAAACCTATAATTCAATATTCACATGAAACCCTAATATAACAAATTAGAATTGGTAGTTGGATCTAACACTTTTTACCAAAAACTATCAAGTTTTTATTTATTTAAGTTCATATATTATCAAAATAAGATAGTAAAAAAACAATCGAATTCACATGTGATTTTACGCTTAAAACACACTTGACACTTGATTACATAACACGGTCAATACGAGGTTGTGTGGGAGACCTTATCCGCAAGCTAGGCTGTAGTCAGTAATCACATGTGACTTGACAATATTCGTTTTTTTAACGGCAGATAACCCACGCACACGTTTTGACACAAAGTCGACGAGGTATCCAGGATCCATACGGGCACCCGACTGGCGACAATTGACCAACCCAAAAGCCGACCCATGGTCATGGCATCACCACATATTCACCCCATGAATTGAATCTGGGTAGACAGGGAGATGCTATCCACTGTCCCTCACAAAGATGATGTTATACCGAGGCTACCATATTCGTGTCCTATTATTTTGACAATATTATTTAAATTTTCGTTTGCACCCATGAGTCCCCACCCTCCCTCTCTCTCTCTCTCTCTCTCTCTCTCTATATATATATATATATATATATATATATTTTGTGCCTCTCTCTCTGTCTATATATATACACACAAAAGGTGTTAATTAAAGCATGCATTAGTTCACCCCAGAAGAAATTGAAGATATTACTCTGGATTCGAAATTAAAATGGGAGCAGCAGGAATTTTGGATTACATATTTGATGTATTGAGTACCACCAGAAGACGCAAGAAGCAGAAGAAGCAGTTGAACACTGTTTCACTCAAAGTCAGGATGGACTGTGAAGGATGTCAACGAAAAGTCAAGAATACCCTCTCCTCATTCAAAGGTTTATTAATTACTAGCCATATATATTTCATGATATATATCATTGTTTTAAAAAACATTAATTATAACTTTTCATTAGAAATAAAAACATTAATTAATTGTGTGTTATTAATAATATTGAAAATTCATGCAGGAGTTAAGAAAGTGGATGTGGATTTGAAACAGCAGAAGGCAACAGTGAGTGGATATGTGGATTCAAAGAAGGTGGTGAAGAAGTTATCAGAAAGGACAGGGAAGAAGGTGGAGGCATGGCCATATGTGCCTTACACCCAAGTGGCCCATCCTTATGTGAATGGTGTTTATGATAAGAAGGCACCTCCTGGTTTTGTTAGAAAGACTGATGACCCTCTTGTTTCTGGTCTCAACCCTCTTGAAGAACACTATGCCCTCATGTTTAGTGATGAAAACCCTAATGCATGTTCCCTCATGTAGTAATTAATAGTCTATGTTTAATAATCATATATAGTCAAGCTAAGGGTAGGATTGTCTTTTCTTCATCTTTTCATCTCTTTCTTACTTCGTGATTAATATATTGTGTATTATCAAAGCATGTCTAATTCAGTAGTAAAGTAAGGACTTGGAAGAAGGTGGATGCATGGTATCCCTAAGTAGCCGGGTTCGAACCCCGTGAAGAGCATGTGGCAGTGGCAATATCCAGGTCATGGGTCTGCCAGATAATAGCACCCTTAATTGGACTGGGTCGTGGTTGACGGGGACTAGCTAGTCAGGTGTCTTTGTGAGCCCGAATACCTTGGGAACGTGTGTTTACTTGTCGTTAAAATATATATATATATAGTGTATTGGTATGATGGGATCGATTATGTTAATGAGAAAAGTTGTTTGATTGAAAACTAGCTTGGAATATTGTATGATGGGTAATTACTATTTGTAGCAAAAGAGAATCATTGATTAAAAGGGTAGAATTGTCTTTTTTATCTCTATCGTCGATCATGCATATAAGCGAATAAGCGATTGTATGATTCATTTCATTTGGATATTGAGACAAAAAGTTGTTTAATTAGAATATTAAAAGGTGGAATCACAAGTTGGTGAATTTGCTAGATTATTTAATTGTACCCAAAAATAATTTTATAAAAGCTAGAATTGTCTTTTATTATCTCCATTGTCGTACGATTGAATGATTCATTTCCTTAGGACATGGAGAAAGTTGTTTAATTAACTTTGTTAGGTAATCTACTCGATTAAACAGCTTCAAATCATTTGTTTATAGCTTATATGTAAAATATATTATATAAATTATAATACATTTATATAATATTTCTTTTGGAAGGCACAGCGGCATCAAACCAACCAACAACTACCACGAACGCACACACACGCACGCACGCCTCTCCGACGGTATCAGAAATCCACGGGCAACCCACTAATCTGTCGTTGTTCCGGCCTAGCTTACGCTGGACCTAGAGTCCAACCACAGTCTTTGACTGAGCTTGGAGGGTAACCTAGCCTATAACTGGACCAACCCAAGAAATGGGTACTCCCCATGCCCTCAATTGACTCCCCTGGGATCGAACCCGAGTACACTGAGATCCCATCCACAGCCCCCCCCCCCCCCCCCCCCCAACTGAGCTAGACATGATTTGTACATTATATATTATATATCTATATATATTAAATAAGTAACTGGACTACCACGTGTCGTCGTCGTCTGTGAGCCGCCTTCAGGATTTTCCCACCTAAACATGTATCTTGACACATTTTATATACTTTCAGTTCCTTTAAGCTTATCTGATTGATACATGTCCTTTTATTAAAAAAAAAAAAACAAAATAATCCCACTAATTTAGTATTCTTAAAAAACAAGATAATCATTGAGTTATAAAAAAACTACTATTAATTAAATTACAATTTGAATTGTTCAAGTTAATATTTGTATAATAAAATATAAAATATAATCAAAATAATTATTGAGTTTTAACAAAACTATTTAACGTCAACAGTGCTGTGGCGGATTGTTTATCGCTCGGGGGTGTTCATAGCGCCATAACCGAGTTCGAGCTTTCCCATACGCATGCCTGGGGATATTTAAGTGGAGCCATGTTTATCCCCCAAAATTGTCGGGGATTAGTCGGGCTTTGGCCCGGACACCTTTAAAAAAAACTATTTGACTAGTTCGTTTTATTTTGTCATTGTTCAAGTTAATATTACATTGCATATAAACTCATAAAACCATAAAATTGGAATCAAGTGATATGGTATAAAATTAACGCGAAACAAAATTATTTATTAAAATGCTCAATAGCTTAAGAAGTTTTGTGTCGCATTATGCACATAGATATATGGTATTTATAATATATATTAAATATATAATATTATAAATAAAAGAAAATTTAAACAGTTTATATCTAAATAAGATAATAATATTTTTATTTAATTGATAGGATAAGTAGACAAATAATTTTGAAACATGAAAATTTTATTCATCTTTTCAGATTTCTCATTGAAACATAAACATCAACGGCACCGACAAGCACTAGTTCTAGTTTCTTTGACTATGAAGTAAATTCTAACAAACTTCCATATTAGAAAAGCAACATTTGGACCAGCTTCTTAGGCTATGTGTGGTAAAGTTATTAGCTAATCGGTAGCTGATAAGCTAGCTGTTAATTGATAAGCTAGCTAGTAGCCGATAAGCTAGCTTATAAACAAATTATGTTTGGCAAAAACTAACTTATAGGGATATGTAAATGACCAAAAGGGTATATTGAGATATAATAAGTAATATTAATAAGAGTATAATTAGAAAAAGTTACAAAAAAACTTCAAAAAACTACCTCCAACTAGCTTATCAAAAAGATAGTTTATGAGCTACTTTGTATCCATCAAAACTTGTACAGAAAAACTAAACTAGCTTATAAGCTACTTTGGGTTATGACGCCACGTACAAGAGGTTCACAAGTTTGAATTCAAGTCAAATTTTGATTTTTATCTTTTAACTTTAAGCTTGAGTCCCGTCCTGAGCATTAATTGAGCCTCTAGAATGTTGTTTTGAAAATATTAACAGTAAAAATATAGTTAGAAGTCAACGGGCTTGTAGTCCAGCAGCATTTGGAGTGGTGTTAAGGTATTCTCTTCCCATGTGGTTGTGGGTTCGAGTCCCGTCGTAGACAGTGGTGTATATTTAGGAGTAGATTAGTTGGATGTGTGTATTATGCCGTTCAAATATATATATATATATATATATATATATATATAGAGGGAGGTTCATTTATATATAGTTAGAAGAAATAAACTCACTACCTTAAATACAAGCATTATTATTAGGGGTGTTAATTTTGTACCATAATAAAAACGAACACTTTTTATCAAATGTACCAATTTAATTCGTACTATTTTAGTTGGTACGATTCTAATTGGTTGATAGTACCGGACAAACTATTTAAACTTGATTGATACGTGATATTAGAAGTTTTATACCACGGTAATACCATACTATACCAACGTATTTTTGTTATTATTTATTAATTAATTTCCCTTTCATTAATCACTACAATAAAATTGTGTTTATAGGTGGACGCTTAAAAATTCTAAGCATTCTGATAGTTGCTTTATAGAAATAAATCATAAAATGTTTTATCTAAAAGTGTTACAATAGGTTTAGAGGATTGACATTGTTAATTATTTGACCTTATTTATTGGCATTTTTTAGTATCTTTACATCAATTCTTGCCAATCAATAAGCCATTTTATTCTATTTCCAGTACTTATTGTTCTTAGGGTGTTTTGCATGATATTAACTAGCGAGGATCCATAATTGTTGTTGAACAGGTGCACCTTTAAGGTAGATCAAATGTTTGCAAAGTCATGGTTTGATCCGTTGAGAAGTCAATGTAGTTTGACGCTGAGGAAGAGTCAAATGTATCGATTTAGGGAATAGAATGTATTTTTTCAAGTGGATCAATGTTTGAGCAAAGATGCAAGACTACATCTTAGGCATGAACCTCGTATGTTCTTAACCGAATTCCACCTTTTTGAGGAATTTGTTTGGTCTTTTTGGGTTGAGGTCTCTTGGAAGTTTTCTAGTTTTACACGTATTATTTTCAAATGTCTCGAAATACCCCTCAAAGTTTAGCATGTGCACTTTTCATACCTTAAAAATTGTTGCTTGCAAAGGAATTCGTGATTCAAATTCCATCAAATTCATTTGAATTTCACGAACCATACATCCCCTAAGGCCTAAGTTACTTACACAAGCTTAATACTGATTCTTGTGTTGATAAGCATCTTAAGATCATACATAAATCTCAAAGGAGTCGCCTTATACCGAGTAACTCGTTAATGAACATTCATCATAAAACGACACAAGCATGGAGTTTTTTCGACCGATTTCCTCTATTCTTCACATAATGCAAACACAATAACAGTTCTTTTCTATATATGGATGAAGACCCTTTTCATAACTTCAATATGTTGTGATGATGCCAAGATATCATGACATAAACATATACTTGTGGTCTAACCCCGGTATCGTTGCTTCAGAATTTTGTTTTTCTCGTGATAACAAGATTATAAATGTATCCAAGGATCAAGCGTTTCTCTACGGTATATATGTTGATGACTTGGTTGTTTCGGTTTGTTCGGATCCACAGGGTGGCATATACGCTTTTCAGCTGTTTCAGTAGTACACAATGCAAAATTGAATTTAGACAAATGAAGGACTAACAAGATATCAACACATTATTGTCATACATAAAACAAAGCTTGCTTTTAATATTGAAAACTTGCCCTTTTAAGTTGTGCAGAAATCTTGTAGTAGCTGCTCCATGATCATTCTTGATGGACCGTGTTCGATCGTAAATGCTCTCATCTCATCACTTAGACCTACATTACAACTTCTCATTGTGAATCTTAATGAGGATATCGATCTATACCCAATTTTGTGGAGGTCGCAAATCTTCACAGAAACAACCTCTCTACCCCTAGGGGACAGAGGGAAGGTTTGCATACATCCTACCTCCAGACCCTTTGGCTCTAGATAAGAGGGCCTATAGACATTTATGATAAAAAAAAAAGATGATAAATAAGACCTTTTGTCAAGTTCTTAATAAATCCATGACTTTCTATCAGGTTTGAGAATATCACTGCTTAACGAAAGAATGTCACTTCCATACAAGAATGACTAAAACTTGTCATAAGGTCATGGATTTAAAAAAACACTCGTTAAGAGGTCATTCAGCTAAATAACCCCATCCTCGTGTATCAACCTTTCAAGCTGGGAAAAGAATTGAATCAACTATGTTTGAAAGCAGAGAAAAAGAAGGCATAAAGCATTGATAATGCTGAACATAAAAGGGTCGTCTTTGCGATTAATTAACCATTAGAGGATGCTGATTTTCTAATTGGTTGGTAGAATTTGTAATCCTAGAATTCTAGTTGTAACTGAAAAACTGCACAAGGAAGGACTTATCTTATAACATCATGATCCCCGGGGCCAAAATGGAAATCCTGTCAGTATTCGGGTGAATTCTGAATGCAAAAAGGCCAGGCTTGTATTTAATCTTAATGGAAAAATAGCATGAAAAAAGAAGTGTACTTCAGTCTTGTTCCTATTCTGTGTAACATACCTCTAGAACCTTCATTTTGGTACGTTGCATTTTCATGTATTCTCATATGTAATCTAGGTGCCTAAAGTTTCATCTGTGGTACCAAAATGAAGGTTTTAAAAGTATGTTACACAAATTAGGAATCAGAGCTACGTCTGTATCATTTTCATGTAGTTTATCTTAATGGGGACATCTATATGGATAATTGAGAGACGAAAAATGCTAACTTGGACCAAATTGTTCATGGGTTTCCAGTTTGTTTTATTTTCCTTTGTTCCTTTCTCAGTCGGTGGTCCATTGTCAGAGCGAAAAACATTATAACTGAAAACTATGTTGATCGAGATAGGCATTTGAAGAATACTAAAGAAAAAAAAAGTAATTTGACCTGGTTGATACAGTATATGAAGTCCTAGATTGGAAGCATGAGTATGAAGAAAATGAAGCAGCTCCTTCATGAGATCCTTGGATTCAGCAGAAATCAACATTTCCTTACATGTATTAACACATAAATGTTAGTAAAAAATGAATGTGAATATATAACTATATACTAATCCAACAATAATATCAATTGAACATGTAGTGATTTAATTTTCTAGAAAGAGAACACCATTTAAGTGGGTTATCTCTCAGCTAGCTTATCAGCTAATTTTGCCAAAAATCAGCCAACAATTGTTTAATTCGAAAATCAGTGTAATATAATCAAAACCGGAATTAAACAAACTACACCAAAATAACGATGATTCTATTCTCTTTAATTCGACATCTATTTTTGTCAGGTCCGTGTTCTAAACTTCTAATTAATTCTTTCTGTCTTCATCCAAATTTATTAATCCCTCTCCCTAACTAACATTTGCTGATGATATATGTACTATTTTCTCATAATAGCTTATCGCAAAAAATTCCAATTTTTCTTTGTTAGTTATCACAAGTTTGGGGTCTTTATGGAAACAGACACTACTCTTTTGGGTAGAGGTTAGGTTGGCATATATCCCACACGGCCACACCTAAGACCCCACCTCCATATGCAATATATTGTGCTGGTTGAGTGTGGTTTATTAACCACCCAGTCGTTACTCGTTCCTTGAGGATGACTAGAAAAGAACATGAAAAAAGTCTCTCCTAACCTTGAAGTTCTCATAATAACCAGAGACAATTATGAGCAACCTTACTTTCTTCAACTCTGCACACAAAAAAGAAAAAAAACATAGATTTCATTGAACAAACAAGCAAATATCAATCTAAACTTGGTTTTAGTTTTCTACTTCTCGTGGGTAAATAGGATTTCTATGGAATCTGAAGGAATTGGAATGACCAAAATCGTTCACCAAACTCCATTCTGCTTATTTTGTTTACACATGGAATAGAACTGAAATCCATAGACTCCACCATCCACAGATTTTACTCAAAAAATCCCTAGCCTACTATATGCATCTGCCCATTGCCTTTGATGATTTATTATTTCATACCAAGCTACATTCTGCAGAATATTGGCAGTTAATGCCAATTGCAGAATGCAAAAAGTTGCAAGTCAATCATCTTACATAATAAACTTATTAAATAATACTCACGTTGGAATAGAATGATCTCTTGAACCGAAGTCGTATCATGAGACAGAAGTTTACTAATAGATATCCCAACTGCACTCATCCCTACATCAGATGTAACCAATCTGGAGCCACCTGGTTCAACAAGTTATCGTCACCAAAGTATAAACTATCGTAAACCAGCCAAACAACAGCAATAAGATAAAATAATTCTTTCCAGTGAATCTACTCATTAAGCAATAAACTCCTATATCGTTTAGGTTTGATATGTGATATATGATAATATGAAGATTCTTCTATTGTACTATTGGACCGAAATATGATCTCAGAAGATTTAAGGGTCTAAAGTCTAATTTGGACGAGACAAAATTTGACTACGAAGTCCCATGTACCCAAAATAGTGTAACGTTAGACAGGATCCGACTTGCATTGGATGGATCAATTATACAAAACATATCTCTAATACCCATGTCCTTATGGTTAACGTGAGAAGTGGTTATCAATTGTTGGATCAGAAATGGATGCACATTAGGATGAGATGCACCGGATCAAATTCCTTTTGAAGCGCAATTCATGGGAGGGCATGAGATTAAAAGTGATCAACGGTTTAGATCCGCGTCTCAAGTTAAACTCAACTTCTCACACGATCCTTCGCATATATATAGAGGAAAGTTCAAATGAAAACTCATTTTTCATTGTGAACGTGAGGTTTATTCACTCTGAATAACGCATGATATTCAGAGTGAATATTGCCACGTGGCGCGATTTTAGTGGTCCTCACGTTCACAACCAAAACTGAGTTCACATTTGAACCTAACCCTATATGTATAATATTATATATGGGGGTAAATTACATATGTGGTCCCTGTGGTTTATACTTTATTGCACTATTGGTCCTTATTTTGAAATAATTATGGAAAAAGTCCATGTGGTTTACATTATATTGCATTATTCGTACCTGTGGTTTACACTATATTGCATTGTTGGTCCCTGTGGTTTACACTATATTGCACTAATGGTCCCTAACCCTATTGGCAAAATCGGGACCAACAGTGCAATATTGTGTAAACCACAGGGGCTAACAATGCAATATAATGTAAACTACAGGGACCTTTTACATAATTTTTATAAAATAGGGACAATAGTGCAATAAAGTGTAAACCACAAAGATCAAATATGTAATTTACCCGATGTGTGTGTGTGTGTATTCTGTTTTTGGTGTATTATGCTGCCACCTACTAGTGCATATATGGAATCATGTTTGTTTTGTCAAGTGTTGTGCATTTATAAAAACTTTGTTGTTTTGTTTGTTGGGGCATCTGCCGCGACCACCTTGAGGCTTACGCATCGCGTACCTAAGGGGAAAATGCCTCGAGGTTCCTTTCCTTTCTTTAAAACCTTGATGTTAACTGTTTCCACCAATGAGGTTGAATGTATTACTATTTTCTTCAAAGTCTTTTTAAGTGTACAGGAATGATGAATATATAAAATATTATATAATTAAGAGTATCCTTTGAGTTGAGTGTCTATTCTTTAGAGATTCTTAACTTTTGGTTCTCTATTTTAGAGTAGCTATTGGAGATGCTGTGAGATAGATAAGAATATATTTCTAACCTGTTCTTGTCCACTTTCTGAAGTCTTTCTGCAGGATCTGTCCAACACTAAGGTGAGATATATCGTGCATTTTGTTTCTCACTAAGAACAATAGAAAATAGCATTAGAAAGAAGTATAAAAGAAAAAAGAAAAAAAGAAGCAAAATGAAACACATAACCAAATGAATATAGTAAGCTTACAGATCTGGTAAAGACCATTGCATCCGAATCGACCAGCCCCATTAATTAATAATGTTGACATGTACCTATCTACGGTGGTACACTGAGGACTTGTCAAATTTCCAGTATCCAAGAGGATACCTGCTAGCTGCAATAACAAGTATAAAAATGTACCATGAAAACAGAAATTATTTAATAATTCTTGAGAAGACCTAATTCCATCATGGCAGAAAAGCTATTCAAAAAATTACCCAGAAGGGTATGGATTTGTGCTACATAGTAATAATAGGATTATGTTGGACACAATTGAAGATAAATCTATCTATTATCAGTATGCGTTTCCCGGTACAAATTTGGTAAACGGCCCTAAATGTGTTGAAATATTATTAATAATATAATTAACGTCATGATCTCCAAACTGGAGAAGTTGTTGGAGTTAAATGAAATACTTTTTGGAGATATTGATTTTTGATTCTCCATTTTGCATCTCCGGTACTCCAATATTTTATAATAGATCCTTCACATATATATATAGTCTTCACATCAGAATGGCTGAAGTATTCTGTAGCAGCATTTTGTGGATTAGAAGATGGAGTCATCCTTTAATTTTCACTAACTGCAGTTTTATAGTCTCATCCTACTATTAATTTACGAGAGCTTAACGTTGGAATTTCGGGCATGCCACTTGGTCATTCTCTTATCTACAAAATCCACCTTCTATATTGACATCTTAACAGAACCATATCTTTATATGCTATTTTCCTAAAATAGTCATATACAGATGCTCTCTACTAGAACGGATTGGACCTGTTACAGATTTATGCTTGTTAATCATAACGGGTAAAAGTGGCCCAGTGGTATTTCTTATATTTCCAAGAAATAGATGTAACATATCCTAAAAGACAATTCTTGTGGAATGCAGGAGTTCTATTTTACTATTTACCAAACTTCTATAGTAGATAGCAGTAAAAAGTAAGAAGGGAAAAGAAAATGAATACTAATAACTTTATAGAAGACATACATACCAGAAGGCGAGAGAAACCTTTCCCCACCAATATCTCGGGTGATGACAATGCGAACTTCTCAGCGATGATGGCACAACATGAAGAGCCCTGTCACACCAAAGACCATACTTCTCAGATTACATAAATACCATAAACTAAAAAATGTTGTTCAGATTTCCTCGTCCTTTTTTAGTATATAATATTTACATACAAAATACTTGCACAAACTTCTCAACTTTAGTGACCCTCTAGTCAGATTGACTTGTCTTCAGTGCTACTATTTACACACACACACACACACACACACACACACATATATATATAGGGTCAGGTTCAAATGTGAACTCATCTTTTATTGTGAACATGAGGACCACTAATATTGCGCCATATGGAAATATTCAGTCTGAATATTCATGCTTTATTCAGACTGAATAAAGCACGAATATTCAGACTAAATGAATAAAGCTTAGGCGTTGATTCAGATTGCCACGTGGTGTGATTTTGTTGGTCCTCACGTTCACAATGAAAGATGAGCTTCACATTTGAACTTTCCCTCTCTCTCTCTCTCTCTAATATATATATATATATATATATATATCTCAAACACGTGAATTTAGCGATGTTTTAATTTACAAGTTATTATAATACATTTATTGACGTTATTAGTATAAGATGGAATTAGACCCTGATCTGTACATAGTTCCCTACAAAACATATCTATATACTATATGTTCATATTTTAAAATTTAGAATTGTAATTCCTTAAACAACTTGTTGAGGTTAATTGTCTCACTGTAATCTTCACATAAGCCTCAAAGTAATTGTTAACCACCAAATGTTCATATGAGCCATAAAACATGCAGCATTTAATTTGTAATTCTAACTGTTTTTTCTCATTAATATGATCACTTTTCTGTGTCCATTCTCAATTTCTTTTCTTGTCCTTATGTCCCTAGTACCATGTTAAGATAAGATCATGGTAAAAAGATGGAATTGGTATATTAGTCAAGCTATACCAACGAAAATGAATTACAAGATAAAATAATACATCCCACAAGTTGTAAGAAAGGTGTTTCATCCCATTTGCCACAAGTTGGACATAACATAAGGTGAGAACATAAAAAAAACCGCATAACCATAAAAAATGATTTTTGGTGTGACTAGTTTAGCTCCAATTTTGGTCATATTTCACTGATTTTTGTGTGTGTTGGTGGGGGGGGGGGGGGGGGGGGGGGGGGGGATCTGTTTTAAAGAAGGTGATTATAAACCGAATCCATTCGATTATCTCAATCTAACGGTTTGAATTTGAGGTATAGTTTAACGTTAGATGCCCTCCCATGAATTGCCTTTAGAAGGGAACTGACTCGGTGCATCTCGATATATCCAATTCTAATGTGCATCCATTTCTCATCCAACGGTTGATAACCACTTCTCACGCTTCTCACGTCAACCTCAACTTCTCACTGAAACCCAACCCTATGTATATAAATATATATATATATATATATTATACATACATAATAATGCAGATAGACACATGGATATGATGTATCTATCAACAAGAAGGTGAGTAATGGACTATATGCTGATCATCTGGTACTAAGATCCTAAGGATGCAGAGTGAGTTGACTAGGATCTTAAGTGTCTTTTATCAAGATCTTAATGATCACTATCATCCTGCCCCCTCCTCTGAAACCAATTGTCTCACTTTCAACCCATATTCACCTGCTTTCTTAATTGGCATAACCAAATTGGAACCTAAAAGGGGGATGTTATAAAAGAGGGAACACAAATCTTGATAAAACCGGTTTAATAGTAAATAGAGCCGGCAAAGTTTTGAACAAGGTTAATAAGTATAAAAGACTACTGTCAAATGTAACCAAGTAGAGGCTGACCTTTTGGAAATGGAATATTTCAACCACTGACTCCTTCAATGCCTGTTTCAGGAAGACACAAGTCGGTATTACTTTTCATTTACCCTTCCATAAATGACAATACAACTTCAAATAAATTTACCTCTTGTTTCTCCGGGAGCTTATCCGTATTCAGTAAAACAACTTTAAGGCTTCCAAATAGATCATAATATGAAAGGTCAACCTGCTCAAACCAAAACATAAGTGAAATCAGATTTAGAGAATGATATCGTAATCTTCATGAGTAAAAGGATTGCAATTCATATACAAAATGATAACCTATATTAGGGATCCCTAATTTAGATTACTAGAAACCAAAGACCCTAATTACCACAAGGATTTCGAAACATTGTGCAATCAATGAATTGCAAAGATTTGGAAATATTTTGCAATCTAATGGCTAAAGCAATAAACTTTACCTCATCAATGAATAGAAGTGATGGCTGATCAATGTTACATGAATTAAGTAGCCACTTAAGCTCAGCATGAGACTTAAGGTCTGCCCTCTTAATATTGATAACAGGAACAGTGCAAAACCGAGAGCTCTTTTCTGTTTCGTTCAAGTAAAATGAATACATGATTGTTGAAATAAAAGATCCAGCATCTGCATATTATCGCAACAATTCATTTAAATGTTCCTTGTAATCAATAATGTAAACAAACAAATGCAAAGAAAAAGAGAGAGATACTATGAACCATGTCTCACATATATTTCCTTCTTATCTACCAAATTTTCTTAATTTATGTGCACTTTTCCGTTATATAAACTTTCTTGCATGCTATGATAAATAGTATTAGGTTCAAATGAGAAGTGCTAAAAAAATACGAAGTAGAGAAGTGATCTCCAGTTCTCCACCACCTACCCGGTCAATAAAGGCGGCTTTGACCAATCACCCTCCGTGAATCGCATCCATCAACGGTTGAGATCATAGTTGACTAGTCAAAGATGACGGCTTTGACCGGTCAAAGCTGCAATCTTTGACTAGTCAACTATGATCTCAACCGTATCAACGGTTGAGATCACTTCTCTACTTCGTATTTTTTAGCACTTCTCGTTTGAACCTTTCTCATGATAAAGAAGCATCCAAACATCTTGATGTATGGTAAGAAGGAAGTTGCATAAACGCAAAACAAAAAAAAAGGAAAGCAGATATGCGTTCACAGAAAATATAGGTAAACAACTAAGAATGCATACCTGAGACCTGTCCTAGTACAGCTCGCAAGAACCTTCCCGGAACACCAGCATTTACAGCATCCTTGCTAGCTCTCAGATACAAATTCAGCCTCTGAATGCTTTTACAAGACTCCACAACATCCATCTCTAGTGGATGACCATAATAGAACGATGCAGCGGATAAAGGAAGTGAAACTTCATGGAGGGTTTGTTTCCTCTTATTATCATCGCCGCCTGTTTTTTTTTCAAATACGGGCTCTACTACCAGATTTAATTTGTTGTCATATTCAACATCAATGCTAAGTTCTTGTTTGATGTCTAACTCTGAACCTTTTGGTACATTTTCTGGAAGATTAGACTTATAACCGATAACTGAGGAAGAACGTGATATTTTCTTTGTATCATTCTTTGCCAAGAAGTCGAATAGAGATCCCCTGTTGATCATGGAGGTATTACCTCTTCTCAGTCCATCGAAAAATGGGTTCTCACGAGCACGAACGTATTTTCCCTGCTTAAAAAACCAACTTGAACAACTAAGTTAAATAATCAAACCGAATGTGCATAGTATATGCAGACTAATAATTATCAGGTAGAGAGGTTGTTTTTGTTTTTCAGAACAAAAAATGAAATGTACATACTTACATTTACTAATACATATTTTAATCACATGGTTATCCATGAAGAGGAACGAGAAATAACAAACAAACATGTCTATTTGCGCCAAGAGTCGAAGGAAAATTTAAGGTCACCACTCACCAGGATGAAGATAGATAGATTCCGGCAAACTTTTTCGACATTTAAGACCTTGAGGCATGAGCATATAATAATTAAAAGGGTAGCAAACAAGAGATGAAGATGCTTGAGGGTTTATATAATATTTATTATGTGTTAATATTGAAGACCCAATTTTCCTATTAGGCTTTTTCCTAAACATATATATTATGTTTGTTCAGTGTAGAAATAAATGAAATAGGTTATGAATCTGGTCATTAGATGGCCAGATATGCATCTGTTATTCAACATCAACAGTAGACTAACTGGTGAGAGTTGGAAGATTAGAACAACAAAACCATGAGTCAAATGACACCATTAACAACAAAAATATGGGTCTCCAAGGGAATTGAAATCTAATATCCAATCCTCAAAATCAGTGGGACTGATCATGATGAGTATTCTAAGGTTGTGTCCGGCAAAAATAAGCTAGTACATGTTTGGATGGACCATATAAGGTAGCTTATTGAAACGCTAGTTGTAATAGAATTTCAAGAGCTTTTTGTATGTTTTTTTCCAATTATACCTTTATCAATATTAATTATTATACTCCAATATACCCCTTTTTGGTTATTTTACATACTCATAAGCTAGTTTTTTGCCAAACATAATTTATTCATCAGCTAGTTTATCAGCTATCAACCAGTTTATCAGCCAGTTTGCCAAACACAGCCTAAACCAAAACAAGCACATTATAACAATAAATAACAAGGATAATTAAGAAACATAACAACTGCCAAATAGATTGCTGTAAATTAATAGAAGATTAATAAAGGTTAATTATATATGTTAGAACAGCAGAGCATAAAAGAAGCAAATTAAATACCTGTTGGTTTTGTGATGGAGACCCCATGGTGGTGGAAGTTGGAAAATTAAGAGCAGAATGAATTAGGGATTGTATGATTAAAAGTGAATAGTGGAATTAAGTAAGAGAAACAAATAATAATAATAATAATAATAAGAATGACAACCATTTAATTTCTTCTTCTTCTTCTTCTTGATCCTTGTGGAATCCGCCATTGTTTGTTGTGTCCTCATTTCCAGCCATTAGTAAATAGGAGGAGATGGTCAAATCAAATGTGGAGAGTAAACAACAAAATTCATCCTTTTGGAGTATATTATATTCCCTTGATTTTTTTTATATATATTTTCTTCATTCAAACAGGTCCATTTCATCACATAATCCAACCAAATAATCTTTTTTAGATTCTAATTCAAAAGATATTTTCCTGCTAACGGCAAGAAAACACTATCAATTAGTGTTTAACTTGTCATCTTTTTCATCGATTCTCGATTTGCCATCACCGCTAGAAAGCAAGGTAGATTACCTTTCATGGAGAACAAGGGTTTGTGGGTAGATTTCAAGTTAAATATGAAAGGTAGATTTCAAGATGATTTCCTGCATTTTCAGCGATACGTAGATTACCTTTCATGGAGAACAAGGGTTTGTGGGTTTTTTTAACGCTCTTTAAATATTATTTTTCTTTCTACTTATTTAACTGTATCAAAATGCATTATATTGGACTTAAAAACTTATCATTTAATGTATCAAAGTTTTAAAACCTATCAAATAATGTATTAACAGGTTAAGTACACTAAAATCCATCTAAGTTTTCACAATTTGCTATTTTATGTATTGAAATTCTAAACTTAGTAAGAATATCAAAAACCCTAACTCAAGAACCATAAACTATTCCAAAATCATTGATTATGAATCATTAATTTCAATGAACACTTATCTTTCCCAAAAATACGAGAAATCTTCAAAGACAATGAAATCAGATAATCACAGTTTTACGATTTTAAGGTTTCTAGGATGAAGGTTTTTGGGTTCGATTTAAGGTTTCTAGGATGAAGGTTTTTGGGTTCGATTTAAGGTTTCTAGGATGAACGTTTCAGGGTTCGATTTCATCGCCAAGGAGGGAGAGGGTTTGTAGGTTGGATTTCTCGATCTTGATTGATTTTTCCATATCTTCTTCTCCAATTTATGGTTTTTTTTAAGATGGAGATTTTTCATCATATTCATACCAAATCCATGATTTACCTTTAATAAATTTTTTCCTTGAAAATGTATCTAAGTTGTCACATATTTCTATTGTATGTACTCATTTATTGGCTATTGGATGAAAAGGTAAATGATTACATTACTTGGTAGATTTTAAAATTTTGATACATTAAATGATAAGTTATTAAATCCAGTACGCATAGGGATTGTGATTTTTCCCGACCCAAATGAGGTCGGGGATTCCCAGAAAAGCGGATCCCGGGGCCGGGGATACCCGATCTAACAAAAACGGGCCGGGGTCAGGTGAGGGGTCCCCCGACCTACCTGGACCCGGGATATGTACATTTAATATTATTTTATATATAGAAAGTATTTCACATATATTTAAATCTTTTTTTTAATTTTTTTATGTCCTCAATACTCAGAAGTTCAAACACACTCTACACCTCTTAGAGCATCCATAGTGGTGAAACCTCTAAAAACCTTAGGCTGTGTTTGGCAAGCATAAGCTAGCTTATAAGCTAGTCCATCCAAACATGTATCAGGAAGCTAGCTTATAAGCTAGCTTTTCGAAACGTTACTTTGAGTCAGTGGCGGAGCACAAGCTTTTGAACCCGAGGGGCCAAGCTTAATTTTTCATATAAGTGTATAAAATAAGCAAGTTTAATATATTTCAATATATATATATACACACGAAAGTTCGCGCGACTGCGAACTCAATTTATTTTTGCAAACATGACAACAACTGAGAACGCACCACGTGACATATTCACTTTGAATAATCATGTATTATTCGTAGTGAATAACACAACATTTACTGTTATTCAGAACGAATAATATGGAATAATATAACACTGAATGTTGTGTTATTCACTCTGAATAATACATGAGTATTCAGAGTAAATATGTCATCTGGCACACTCTCGGCTGTTCTCACGTTCATAATAAAAAATGCGTTTTATTTGAACCTAACCATACAGTGTGTATATATATATAGGGGAAGGTTCAAATAAGAAGCATGTCAATTTAAAAAAACGTGAGGAGCAATCTCAGCCATTCACCTTGCGGTTATGATGGACGTGATCACAGAGGATTGACGCGATTCATGGGTAGATTATTAATGGGGGACCGGTCAAAGCCGCCTTTGTTGACCGAGATGAGTGGTTGAGATTGCTCATGTTTTCTTAAATTGATATGTTTCTTGTTTCAACCTCCCTATATATATATGTTATAGATCACAAAAAAAGTAATCAAAGTTAAAAATATATTAAAGCTCTGAAAGAAGACTATAAATTGATTTTTGTACCTTTTTTAAATAAAAAAGTCAAAGGAAAAATAAACAAACATAATGGTTCTTAGGTTTATCAATGGATAATAGTGTTTTGAGTTTCGATTTAAGATTATGAGATTGAATATGTGCCAAATAGGTTTGGGGGTTAAAAGATTTGGTAAAACGAGGATTATAATATCTTTTGTTTAAGAGTAAAAAATAAAAAATTGAATGGGGAATAGAAGGCCACCTTAGGCTATGTTTGGCGAGCGTAGCTTATAAGCTAGCTGGTAGCTGATAAGCTAGCTGTTGATTGATAAGCTTGCTAGTAGCTGATAAGCTAGCTGTTGAACAAATTATGTTTGGCAAAAACTAGCTTATGAGTATGTAAAATGACCAAAAAGGGTATATTTGAATTTAATAATTAATATTAATAAGGGTATAATTGGAAAAGGCTACAATAAGCTCCTCATAAGCTACTCAAAGTAGCGTTTCAAAAAGCTAGCTGATAAGCTAGCTTCCTGGTACATGTTTGGATGGACTAGCTTATAAGCTAGCTTATCAGCTAGCTTATGCTTGCCAAACAAAGCCTTAGTATTGTTGATTTAGGTTTTACTGTACATACAATAAAAATTTAATAAATTAGTTTATTGGATATGGAGACTTGGGCTTTGGAATTAATTATTTTCTTCAAATTTGACCCTATGTTACCTAAAAATCTAATTATTTTATTGAATAAGTTTAGTTAGTGGAGGGGCCTATGATTAAAATTGCAGTAAATATAACTATGTATGGAAAATATTACCTAGCTACACTTATAGCAGTATAAAAATCAGGGGGGCCTTGGCCCCTCTATGCCATAGCTGCCTTCCGCCAATGAGCTTATGAGGAGCTTATTGTACTTTTTTCCAATTATACCCTTATTAATATTAATTATTAAATTTAAAGATACCATTTTTGGTCATTTACATACTCATAAGCTAGTTTTTGCCAAACATAATTTGTTCATAAACTAGCTTATCAGCTACTAGCAAGCTTATCAATCAACAGTTAGCTTATCAGCTATCAGCTAGCTTATCAGCTACCAGCTAGCTTATAAGCTACGTTTGCCAAACATAGCCTTACTTACCAAATTTTTTCTTGTCACATCATTGCCACCTCAATAAAGTAAGAATCTTCTTAAAACTCTACAATAGAGGTTCTTACAAAAACTCATCTCCTTTTTTTATTTATAATATAACTTTTATTTATGTAAGTTATTATATAACAGAAAAAAAAAATATTACAAAAACCTGAGTTCTTATTCAAGTATCCAAATTCTAATAATAACATGTGACTGAACAAAAACATCTGTCCCACAATAAAGATTCTTGTAAAAACCCAAAAGGAACCTTCATTGTAGATGCTCTTGTTCTCTTAACCTCAAAAAAACCCTAGCCGCATTCAGGTGTCGCTGCTCACAAGTGAACACAGGAACCCATTTGATAAAACATTTTAAGTTTTTGTATATTATTATTCACCCTTTTAGAATACTAAGAGCATCCACGGTGGTGGAACCTCCAAGAACCTCAGTTTCCATATTTTTTCCTACCACGTCATTGCCATCTCAACAAACCAAGAATCTCCTTAAAACTCTACAATAGAGGTTTTTACAAAAACCTCATTTCCCTCTACTTATTTTTATTATTATATAATTTTTATTTATGTAAACTATTATATAACAGAAAAGAAAACTTTTACAAGAACCTGGGTTCTTGTTCAAGCACCCGGGTTCCAATAAGAACATGTGACTGGGCAAGAACCTCTGTCTCATAGTGGAGGTTCTTGTAAAAACCCCATAAAAAACCTCAAAAAAAACCTCCATTGTAGATGCTCTAATATAATAAATAAATAGGTAGAAATTATAGCATAATAGTTTTAAATTCGTTGATATTAGCTAGTGTTGAACTTTCATCAATTGTTTGTTTGACTTTTCATTCATTTCTATATCTATACTTGTTTCTGCTTAAAACTTTAGTATTTGGTTTGTATTTAAACTTAAAGTGACTTTTGTATTTTTCAAAATTGTTAGTTGTAGTTATATTTTAATTGCTTAGATTTTAAAATTTAGTTGATTATATTTTGAAAAAAGTAACTTAGAACCGGATCGGGGACCGGGTCTAAAACAGGGGCATTGACCGTTTTTAACCAGGTAATTTAATTACCGGGGACGGGTATGAGATCCCCGTACCTGGGTAGGGTCGGGGCTGGGTCCAGGTCTGTGTACCAAAAAGCGGAGCTGGGGCCGGGTAAGGGGATCCCCGCCTTGGGCCCGCCCCGTTACCATCCCTAAGTACACACAATAGCAAAATGTGAAAATTGGATACATTTTGGTGTACTTGACCCTATAGTATATACTAAAAAAAGTTCGGCCCTCTATTTCATTTGAACCTAGGCGTACGTCCGACCCGCCCCTCCCCTCCCAAAGACGACCCTGAACTCCTAGTAATTGCGTATTTGCAAGTGATAACTTATTTAAAAATTACTTTCTATAAGATGAAAACTGTTGGGGTTTTTGTGGGTATCCTCGGATCAAACTGACTCGAGGATTAACACAGATCTAACGAACCTCACTGGTTTGATAAATCTCATAGGTTTAATAATCAAACTGATAAAAAACCTACGTGATCAAAAACTCACTGATTTGATCTTATCATGCGGAAGCGATAAAGCTAAAAAACCCTTAAAAGCTTATTGATCTTTATCGTTCTAGTTTAATCCTAATAGTTTAGATTCAGATCAGTTTACCTGGATTGCTCGAGATTTAGTCCACCGGTGATTGACTAACGAATTGTTCTTCTAGTTGAACAAGAAAAACCCGACAGCTGAAAAACCGAAACTGGAATTCAGATGATGATGGTAGCGGCGCCGATCAGGAGATAGAGAGAGAGGAAACTGGAAACTGGTTATTGATTGGTGTGTCTAAAAGCTTAACTTTTCCTTAACCCATAAGCCTTATTTATATGGGAGAAAAACACAGTTTGAATTGTATTCAGTTTCCATATAATGATTATCTCAAATCCTTTCCCTTTTTAATTACTGGAAAAGAATTTGCTTATGATAATCTTTTATATATATATATATATATTTATCTAATATATATTACTTATTAATTAACTATTATATATTTATTTTATCTAATAAATATATAATGTAACTAATTAATTAATAACCCTCTGACTTTGGTAATTCTGACTGAAATTACCCAATTGATTTATAATTCACTATTATAAATCCTAACTCTCCATTTCTGGGTTTCATCTAACTTATTCGATTTATAGGTCCTCACAGGTGTGACCCTCAAGTGTCTTGTAACATTGGATGTGTAATTACTTGGTTTGTTAACTCTGCACATAATTCCTAACAGACTCCCACTTGTGCAAGTTGGCAATACCGCCTTGATTACACGGACCTAAGGAGGCCCCTAGACAGGCACTTAGGCTGACCAGGTTACAAGAACTCTTATACCCAGACTGGTGATATAAATATTCCATAAGGAAAATAGTATCTATGAAACTACTGTTCATTGATTGGGTATATCTTGGCTCTTCCCTTTGCATCACGATATTTCATCTGTGAGTATGAGCTTGGAAGGTGTCAACTCTAAATACTCAAGATTCTGTTTTCTTGATTATCCGACTTTTACTGATAGGTAAACGACAAAGAACTAATCAGTTCGTTTGGGCATGGCCATGCACTTCATCAGTATACTCAGTCAGTCAAGATGGGCCCAGAAATATCTCTCTTCAGAGAAGAAGTGCAAATCCCATCTTGCATATCTGCCTTTAACACCACGGCTTCCGCTGAATCTAGTTACGCCCTTTATAGCCACCCTGTTACGGTGTAGCGGTTGAGTGCACTAAGTATTCAATGGTCCTCATGATACTAAATCAGATACCTCAGGTAATAGGGACAACCACTGTGAGACTTACTTATGACTGATTCCAAGAAGTAATCTCAACTGCGGATCACGTCCAATATTTGCTACTCTATCAAATATCTGTGCAACTTTTAGTCTACAACGCTTGTAGCTGTTATTCAGCAACTGATCATAACTACCTAAAAGTTCACAATGACTTTAACACCTTATCATGTTCCCACAATGATAAGTTGTCACGGACAGGTTTTGAATGAAAACTGGAAACTAGTTTCATTCCTGGATATATTAAAACATGCAAAATTTGTAAAAGTGATAAAGAAATCAATCTTGTATAGTCCATATTACACGCTGTAATAATAACAAGATTGAATGTCTTTTCTTTAATAACTTTCATAATATCTATCTAACGTTTGTTAAATATTGGTCTAAAATGAAGTATCACCTATCTTCAGTTTAAACCCTTTTATTAAAGTTTACCATTTTAATCAAAGTGATAACCAAAAATACAAGTGTGTTTTACGATCTACTTGTATCTGCTAATTATTGTTTTGCAAACACCTCTTAAGACAATAACTAGACTTTTATCATATTCCATGAACTCGGATACCTGGACTAACTACCAGTTCATGAATATGTAAAACTACAACTTTCCTTAGTTGCTGTGTAGATGAATGATTTCTACCTGAAATCAGATTCCATTTACTATGCTGGTAAATTTACTGGAATTCTATATTTAACCTAACACTTTTATTATTGATTTTAAAGTCAATTATGACTTTACTTTGTTTCAAGGGTCTTGAAACTTTCATCCTTTTGACTAGAAAGGTAAATTATATCTTATGAATTCTTATCCTATCTGGATTATAAATTCCGAGATATATCGAATCAATAATTGTACCTTTTATTCTTTATCTTAGACTAGATAGAGAATAAATTGGGCTCCCACTTACTTATAAAAACTAACTATTACTCAAAAATTTACTATTGACTTAGTCAAAACTTTGATTAGTCAATTCTAATTTTACGTAATGAACTTTGAGAATTTCTTTTATAAAACTTAACTGGATTTGATTGAATCCTAATACCAGAACTTGGATTCTTCCTA
The DNA here is from genome assembly GCA_030169165.1 of Centaurea solstitialis. NCBI lineage: Eukaryota > Viridiplantae > Streptophyta > Magnoliopsida > Asterales > Asteraceae > Centaurea > Centaurea solstitialis. The sequence continues at coordinate 79,977,138 of CM058042.1, read as the reverse complement.
GTTTTATAAATACTGTTATTAACGCCATCTGAGTTAATATCCTAAATTCTCTTTTTAAAACATTTGAATAATAAAACTTGATCAAACTTGATTAGTTAATTCTGAGAATTTCTTTTATAAAACTTAACTGGATTTGATTAAATCCTAATTCCAGAACTTGGAATCTTTCTAGTTTTACTGTTATTAACGCCATCTGAGTTAATATCCTAAATTCTCCTTTTTGATCACAAAACTATTATTCATAAATGTTTTATTCTCAAAACACATTCCTTTAGAATTTCGTGTGTTTTGATAGTTTTTACATAAATTACTTCAATTTAATAGATTTTATTGAAGTAATTATAATAGGAAACAACTAGGATCATACGGATTTAAGAATACTAAGCACACTCAGATATTTCAATGTCAAGACAATAATTTTTGAAAATAAAACCATAAAATTATGAATCCAAAATATAATCATCCCAAAAACTGTTTAAAACATAAATCTAGAATTAACTTGTTTTAAAACCATAAATCCAAAATGTCTTGACTTATATCGAAATTAACTTGTACTTAAGATCCTCAGCAACTTCTGGGCACTTCACTTCTGACCTCCTGCAATAGTCATTTGCTCTAGGTATCAGTATACTTGTAAACCAACAAGTAAGAAGTGACACATTAAAGCAATCATAAATTTCTGAGGTTTACATACCTGCTTCATGACGCTTAGGGCAGTTTTGCCTCCAGTGACCGACCTCATTGCATGTGAAGCAGCGGTTCTCGGTCCTAGCTTTATTTGGCTTAACCTTCTTGCCCTTGCCCTTGCTTTTGCCTTTCTTGGGTGCACTCTGGACGGCCTGGACTGGTCCCTTTCCTTTGCTGGTGCTAGCATGCCCATTTTTCTTTTTCACCCCTCCGTCTTTCACCATCAAGACATCCTTGGTCTTGTTCTTGTTCCCCATATTCAGTTCAGCTGTCTTAAGCATGGAGTGCAATTCTGCTATTGTTTTCTCCATGTTATTCATATTGTAATTGACTACAAAGGGCCTGTAGTCTTCTGACAGTGAATTGAGTATGGTGTCTGTTGCTAGCTGCAACGAAACCGGATGACCAAGCCTCTCCAGATGATCTAAGTGCCGTTTCATTTTCATGACATGGTCACTTACTGATGTCCCTTTTATCATCTTGCACTCATTAAATGCTTTTGTGGCATCGTAACGTTCTGTACGAGCCTGGGTCTGGAACATGTCCCTCAGCTGGCGGATCATGTCATAAGCATTTGTATTTATGAGCCCTGCTTGCAGATCTGGGCTCATTGTTGCAAGCATGAGACAGGCAACCTCCAGTAGATCATCGGAGTGCTTCTTGTGGGCATTCCTAGCAGCAGCCGGAGCATTTGCTGGAGGTGCCTCCCCAAGAGGCTCTTCAAGGACATACCATTTTCTCTCATGTCTGAGTACAATCATCAGATTGCGCTCCCAGTCGAGAAAGTTAGAGCCGGTCAGCTTATCCTTCTCTAGGATAGAGCGGAGGGAAAGATTGTTAGTGCTGGTAACAGTGCTGGTAATAGTGCTTGCCATCTACACAAATTAAAACTTTTGGTCTTTAGCAACTGTAAATAGATTAAATTCCAATAATTATCAATAAACCCTTAAATGATCAATTTATTGGACTAGGATCCTTATTTCATACGTCCTGATGTGCGTAATGTTCTTGCTCCACCAGACCCGTATTTATTTCGGTAGGTAAGGACTTTTACCAATCATGTCTAGCTGACATGACTCCTAGATCTTTTCGGGACCACGGCAACTACCTGTGCATGTTTTAGTCCCTCTAAGTGCTTTTTGGCCCGGTACCTCCCGGTGAACTTAATAGTACCAAAATAGATCTCACCATTTTGGGAACCTGATCACTATACTCTGGCCGGTACCACCCGGAGATAATTCGCAGAGTTATGTAACCCCTCCAGCTTCAGTTTGAACACAGACGTTGAATGTGTGATCACTTACAACGCCTATGTACTTTACGCCGAAGGTGCCCCTAGATGGGTTGCACTACTGATCTATGATTTTCGGGGTTTTGAAAAACTTTATTTCCAGGATTTTTGAAAAACTGATTGTTATAAAGGCTACTGATGTTTTAAACTAACTGTTTCAAACATACATGTTATTTTAAAACTAACTGTTCTAAAATCACTTGCTAATTAAAACTAACTGTTTTAATAGCACACCAAGTTGATTAAAACTAATTGTTTTTGTCAACTTGCCCTTTTATATAAAACAATCATCTATAGGTTTTAAAATAAAAAACTACCGTTTTGAAAAGTTTAAAAAATTGGTAATTTTAAATACAAAACCTATACACTTTTGTGATATAACCTAGTTTTAAAAATAAGCTTTCTATTTAAAACTACTAGCATGCAAGATATCACAAATAAACAATTAACCATGCAATTAAACAACAATTAATCACATAACAGCTAATTATAGTTTTTGCCAACGTTTGTTTCCTAGGGACCAATAATGACCTATTACACTAAAAGTTTCAAAAACTTACTTAGCTCCCACTGGCCTCGCCATGTTTGTTAGTACTCCGGTAAGATGAAGAATTTTAGTAGCTCCCACTGGCCTCGCCATCCCGAAAGAATAAAACATTTATCCTAAAGTCATTATTACATAAGGGGTTGTAAACGGCACGCAGGCCTCCCCATAAATATGTCAAGGGTCTAGGTTGGCAAAACACTATAATATATATATATATATACTCAACTGAGATGTATATAAAAAAAATCAAGCAATCACGCAATTATTTATGAAGCATAAAAGGCAATATAGTAAAAACGAGAAATGAACCTGGATCCGTTAAAATTATCTTGTCTCAATTATCGCAAAACTTGGTTTTAATTGGTTTATAAAAACAAACTGTTCTTATAAGCCCAAATAATATTTTAACGTGAAAATAGTTTTTACCTGATTTATAAACTTATCTAGATTTATAGACTATAAATCTTATAAATCAAAAACAAATTTCCAAAATATATCAAATCGGTTTTATCGATCAAAAATATAAAGTACTGGCTTTTGTGTAAAACACGATATTAGGCTTATTTGAAAAACTCTAATCTTTTATAAAAGCTTATCAAACCGGAAAAACGAATTTTTATTTGATGAAAGTTTCCCCAAAAAAAATTCAGATAATCTTAAAACCAAACGAGTCCCTATTTAGGCCATAACTTGGTCCAAAGAACTGGGTTTTTGGGCCTGATAATATGATTTGGCCCAGACTGACGAAAAACCCTAGACCACTTTGCAGTCGTGTTCGTGTCGCGAAGACTCATCGTCCTCTCCAATCATTACCGTGGCCACTGCCGCGGCCGTCGGCCACCATCATCGTCGTTCATCGTCGATCACCCATCAACACCTTGCTTGTGATTCGGTTGGGTGATCGCGGAACTGTCGCCACCCACCTCGCTGGTGGTTTGGCTGGGCGGTCGCGAAATCGCCGCCACCACCTCGCTGGTGGTTTGGCAGGGTGGTTTGCGAAATCGCCGCCACCACCGAACGCCATCGTCGCCGATTCGTCACCGCAACCACTATTGTGGTGTGGCCGGTGTCCTTTTGTAACTTCCGGCGAACAGAATCAAAACCGCCACCACCATTACGGTGGTCTTGGCCACGGCTGCCATCAGCAGCAGGGAGAATCGCTTCCCCCGCCACCGCTCGGTTTAAACGGCGACGAAAAACGCCACCGTCGCCACCGTCTTTGGCCGTCGATCACAATCACCCAATAACCGCCGCTGCTACCACCATCTGTGGTGCGGCCGGCTATCGCATCTTCGGCTGGCGATCGCACGATCAGCAGCCACCGCTGCCGCGAACACCACCGTCGCCCGCTGGACGTGGTTGAGGTACAACAGCCGCACGCCGGCATTACTTGATGCGGCCGGCGACCGATCATCACCATCGCGAACAGCCGCCGCCACCGCTAGGCGTGGTGCGGTCGTTGTTCTATCGTTATGCCGCCGCCGTCGCCACCACCACCTGTGGTGCGACGGGTTTTTGTTTGTCGGGCGGTGGTTCGATCAGCTATCTGCCGTCGTTCCACCGCCGTGTGGGTTTCCGGCCGATGATGACAGTAGTGTGAACGACACCACCATCACCACCGCCTTGCGATCCAAGGCCGGCTGCCACCACCGTTCTGGTGAGGCAGCTTCGATCGGAGATGACCACAGCCACCACCGATCTGGTGGTTTGGCTACGGTGGTCTTAGCTTGGTGGTAATCGGCCACCGCTAGCCGAATCGATTTGTTTTTCGTACAATAATTCAAGTGATAAACATAAAATTTCGAATTTTGATAAAGATTGAAAAAAATTTATATATTCAAAACTTGATGCGAAAGAAACAAACTTAATTTTTAACGGATCACAATCTGATAAAAGACTAAACGATTAATACAAGTGGCTCTGATACCACTGTTGGGGTTTTTGTGGGTATCCTCGGATCGAACTGACTCGAGGATTAACACAGATCTAACGAACCTCACTGGTTTGATAAATCTCATAGGTTTAATAATCAAACTGATAAAACCTACGTGATCAAAAACTCACTGATTTGATCTTATCATGCGGAAGCGATAAAGCTAAAAAACCCTTAAAAGCTTATTGATCTTTATCGTTCTAGTTTAATCCTAATAGTTTAGATTCAGATCAGTTTACCTGGATTGCTCGAGATTTAGTCCACCGGTGATTGACTAACGAATTGTTCTTCTAGTTGAACAAGAAAAACCCGACAGCTGAAAAACCGAAACTGGAATTCAGATGATGATGGTAGCGGCGCCGATCAGGAGATAGAGAGAGAGGAAACTGGAAACTGGTTATTGATTGGTGTGTCTAAAAGCTTAACTTTTCCTTAACCCATAAGCCTTATTTATATGGGGAGAAAAACACAGTTTGAATTGTATTCAGTTTCCATATAATGATTATCTCAAATCCTTTCCCTTTTTAATTACTGGAAAAGAATTTGCTTATGATAATCTTTTATATATATATATATATTTATCTAATATATATATATTACTTATTAATTAACTATTATATATTTATTTTATCTAATAAATATATAATGTAACTAATTAATTAATAACCCTCTGACTTTGGTAATTCTGACTGAAATTACCCAATTGATTTATAATTCACTATTATAAATCCTAACTCTCCATTTCTGGGTTTCATCTAACTTATTCGATTTATAGGTCCTCACAGGTGTGACCCTCAAGTGTCTTGTAACATTGGATGTGTAATTACTTGGTTTGTCAACTCTGCACATAATTCCTAACAAAAACATTGATCTAAAAATTATTTTTCTATAAGATGAAAACATTGATGTAACATCCCGCCTTACTTCGACAACAATGTTGTCCGCTTTACCCCTGGATTTAACCAACGTGTAGCTCACGGCTTTGTTTTTGGCGATCTGGTGAAGACTTCCCAAAAGGTAGCCCATCTTGGTATTACTCCCATCCTAGCACGCTTAACTGCAGCGTTCCAAGAACTTGTCGTGCATTAGGCCCCAAACGCGTTGTTGTTAGGAAGACCAAGATATTACTTATAACATCCAGCATCACTCGTGTCCACGGTAGATATGAGATATGCCTAAGGTGTTACAAACACCCCCCTTCGGACTCATCGTCCTCGATGAGGTTTGCCCCATATCGAACGGCACAGGAGTGCCCTTATACCATCTGTAACATCCCGCCTTACCTCGACAACAATATTGTCCGCTTTGCCCCTGAATTTAACCAACGTGTAGCTCACAAATTTGTTTTTGGCGACCTAATGAGGACTTTCCAAGAGGTCATCCATCCTGGTACTAGTCCTACCCTAGCACGCTTAACTGCAACGTTCCAAGAACATGTTGTGCATTAGGCCCCTAAATGCGTTGTTGTTATAATGACCAAGATATTACTTATAACACCCAGCATCACTTCTGTCCACGCCCGATATGGGATATGTCTAAGGTGTTACTACAATTGATGAAAAAAAGATGAGAACACTAATGAGATGAGTGACATTCCACTGTTGTTTTATCTCAACACAAAATTCATCTATACCCGGTTACCTACACTTAAAAAAAACTTAGGGGGCGCTTGGTTAGGGGTATTGCAGGGTAAGGAATGAGAATGATAATGAAAACAGTTGCTTGGTCTGATATTATATAATGGAATCATTCCTGCAGATCCATTAATTCCATTCATGACCAAATTGGGGGGAATGAAAATTTTATTTCTACTTAATTCTTTTTTCCATATATCATTCCATCTTTTGATGCTAAATGGAACATTTTTTGTATTTTCAAAATGGAGGAAAATATTTTTTTTAATATGAAACAATTTTTCATTGATTATAGTGGGTTAACCAAGCACCATCAATACATTGCTTATTTTCATTCCCATTCTCATGCATTCTCATTTTCATTTTCATTCTCATTCCTTAAAACGAACCAAGCACCCCCTTAATCTATCATTACTAAAGAGTGAAGAGAAAAGAAGAAAATAAATGTAAAAACCATTTTATTACAGTAATCTTTAAGTAAGACGATTGAATGTAAATATTAAATACAAAAACAACTTATGATCTAATTGATTCATTTGACCTATTGGACATTATCAATTTAAAAAATACTTAGAAATAACTTATGTATATATAAGAAAGTTTAAATGTGAACCCCTCTTTAGTATTTTGATAGCATGTGAACCTCTAGTTTTTAAAGTTTTTGGAATTATGATAAATAACCTTGAAAAGAGTTATGTTAGATATATGTTGCAAGAATACGATGTTTAATGGTTTTTAGAACATTTATCTAAACATGCTTTGGTATTTTGGTGACATCTATTCATTTGGTTTCCATATTAAAGAAAAGTAGAATCATGTGGCCAAGGATTGGAGTTTTTGAAACTATTGTGTTTTAAAAAACTATTTATCAAATTCATTGTAGTTTTTAAAATATTTCCCAAATACTTGTATTTTTTATTAAATCATTATTATTTTTATTTTTGTTTTCAAATTATAATATTTTCCAAATAGTGGATGAAGTGTATTTTGAAGGTATTTATTATTCTTATAGCTATATAAAAGGTTTTCAATATAAAAAATGATGGCGAGATTTGTATTGGAGTGGAGGATCTTATTTAACACAACAACATTATAGAAATAAATAGATAGTTAAATTTCGAATTATTCTACAGCTATAAGTTGGTGAATAATAAACCCCAATGGGGCAGCCTACCGGTTAAGGCTTGGCGTTGGGGAAAAACCCACCCAAGTTCGAATCCGGGGATGAGCAACCAGGGGCCACTGAGTGTTAATCCCATGGGAGCATGCTTTAGCTCTCGGTAAAAATTACCAATGATGTACTCTGGGCAAACCCAGGTGAACTTTATCAAAAAAAATAAAAATTTGGTGAATAATAGAGAGGTTTGTTGGATGGACCAATTCAAAATTTAAAAAAAAATTGATTTATTCTAATACCATAAATACTTTTACGAGATACTTATTTTTCCTATTACAAATTTTGAGGTGTTACAGCTGTAGTACATGTAATTATGAAAAATAATTTTCTATTATTTATTTTTATAATATTATCGTGTTAAATAAGATCGTCCACTCCAATACAAATCTCACCATCATTTCCCATATTGAAAACATATATTGTATACTGTTGTAGGATAAATGTGCCATCGTCTAAAGGATGTGACGATAGAGATTAGATAGAAATAGAGATAGAGATAAGCATCCAGAGTTAGATTAGAACTATACTATCTCTTAGTTATCTTCATGTAATTCATCCCTATATAAAGGGCTTTATGATTAATGAGAATTACAGATTCATTCTCTCCCTATTCCTTGTTGTTCTATTTTATTTTCTCTTTAACACGTTATCAGCACGAAAGCTCAAACGTCTTACATCCAACTTCATCAATACAAGTAAGTATCTTTATATCGTTATCTCCCTACATATATAAATGTTTCTTGTATGCTATTCGTATGAAGCCTTATGCCATTGTCCATAATTCATCAAATTGTTTTATTCCTTGAGATATGATAATAAACGATTACAAAGTAAACAGAATTAAAAAAAAAAAAGGTGTTTGAAGTTATATTGATTTCGATGTAATTTTGAATGTGATTACTTAAGTTATAGAATTATATAGTTTTATTATTAGTTAGATCCAAAATTCTATATAATTTAAAGCTTATTTACTGCTTGTCTCACTTTTCCATGAATTTATATGCTCGTAGTTCTTGTTTTGGGACAGTATTAATAAATCACATATAAATTTGAGAACACCCCTTGTATATTTTATAATCATATTGAATCGCGATGAATAAAAAAAGGGTGGTTGATTCAAATTTTTTTCAACTTCGATGATTATCAATTTAGAAAGATATATTGTTGTTGTTATTATTATTATTATTATTTGTTATAGTTATCATTATCTAATGAAACATTATTATTTAAGTCGACTAATTCTTTTACAATTACATTTTTTAGATATATATATATATATATGTTATGTTATAATGTCATGAACCAATCAACATAAATCCTTTGATAAATATCATTAGATGATAATTTTTAGGTTATAGATTTTATTTATTTGCTAAATATTTCTTTATCTATGCTATTTCTTTAATATATCATCTCTGTTTGGTATGTATATCTTGATTATGAGTTCCTACTCAAAATTAAGAAAGTTTAAAAGTTACGCTTCCAATCCTTATATATTTTGATCTTTTACCAAATGTCTAAAAAATACTATCAAGACATTAAAAGTTTGAATTAACTTTGCATCAAAACCAAATAATTGTGAAGTGTATGATAAATATTTTTTTCACATTGATTTCTATTCCTTAATCCGCATCGGATAATGACCAAGAAATAAAAGGAAATAGAGAGATTAATATCCAAATACTTTTCTGATTAATTCCATAATCTTTAGAAGTTATGCTTCTGACCTTCATATATTTTGGTCTTATATTAGAGTCTACATAACAGACTATTAAGATATCAAAAACTGGAATTTGACTTTATGTCAAAATCAATATTTATTTCTTTCCTGACAAAATCTCTCAAAATATTATTAAGATATCAAAACATTAAAATTGGCTTTATATGCCACACTTATATTCACTTTGGTCTCTTGCCAAAACCTCAAAAATAACAATGATATCTTCAAATGAAATAAATCGCAATAAATCGAAGGATTTTGTCAAACGGGTGTAAATAGCCCTAAGGTTTGCAGGGACTTAAGCAATCCACGTGATTCCCCTTCCTACCTGGAAATCCATAGATTGAGTGATTCTTTTTATAAATTGAGATATTGATGAAATATTATCAACAAAATGTAAGCAAACAAAAATCTAACATTGTTATGATAATGAAATTTCATTAATATAATGATACATTGCTTTAGAAAATCATAACTAGTTGAAACAACTCATATATGATTCAATGTCCAATACTCAAAAGAACTTGAGTATATGTATATCCAATTTAAAGACTCTTTGTTGAAAATGTACAAGAATATACCTAAAATCCATCAATTTCATACTGACCCTAAAAACCAACCTCGTAAAATGGTACAAGCAATTACATCATGTTTTGAGACCGTGTGTCGATCTTAGCTTTCATAAGAAATACATTCAACTAGAAACACCCAAAGAAATGTAGGATGCCCTGAAAAGTTGAATCGATAGTATTCATTACTATATACTCCCCTAACTAATCGTATAGCGGAATGGAATCCGCTCACTCGATTACAAAAGGGTTATTTACTTCAACCAAGAAATGTTGTGTCTTAAAACATGTCTTAATTTCTGTGACAAGAAACTCACAAAAGATGATATAACCTATAACATTATTCTCTTATTTTGTATATCAACAAACATACTAATGAACTAGTATGAGTTGGAATATAACTATTAGGCATAATTATCAACCTACTGTAAGTGGTTGAGAGACATTACAATACTCCTTCTAGATAAAGAGTAAATATTTCGGGACAAAGAAAATCCCTCAAAGCAATAATAAAAGCGTTAGAGGTGGAAACAACTCCAATGGATTGTGAGTTTAACAAAATTTCACACATATGACATTTACGAGCCATGTGGAAGGTTCGGGGTCAGGGTAAGAGTCAGAAAGGATTTTTCAATACATTGAGCAAATATACAACTATTTGCTCATGCAATAATGGACAAGTTAAATATAAACACTGGTACATGTATGCTACCATTGAATACTAGTTATTAAAAAACATATCTTATGAACTAGATCATTTTTTTAAAAAATTTTGAATTACCAAATTAAATGTATTTGCATATCTAAAACTGAATATAACTTTTGTGGATGTAAAGAAATACATCAAGACACATACAAAACTCCAATATTCTTCGTTCCATGTTGGAATGTATCGAGGAGAATTTAAGTTTGTGGAACTTCCCACCTAATCTAAAGAAATAGATTAATATTAATTTCCCCCCAACATAATAATTAGACGATGGACTGTCATATTAATAATAACCTATCAATTGAAAATTATACGAATGAAAATGGGTATATATACAAAAACTCTAATGATATGAAAGGAATATATATTAGAGAAATTAATGTGTCCAATAAGTGAATTCTCTAAGTTATTAAAATCATATTTTGTCACCAATAAAGAACTTTGGGACAATGACACATACATGTTTTGATATAACCATGTGGACACCATGGTCATGACATAGAGATCCGTGTATTGAAAATACACATAGACACATTATTCGATTGAAAGGCAAAATGAATCAATTAACCAAATTTCAATTGTTGACTTCTGTAGCACAAGAAGCAACACCACTATCATAATATGCCATCTCGAATACCTATAACTTATATATACCCCAATCCTTCTTAGCTAAAACAGGAATGAGACCATCCTAAAACTAAGGACATAATGCACAAATATTTCATTCTTACAATGTATACAAGGTGATATTTATGGACATAAACAACCAGAATGCGGACCATTAAAGTACTTTATGGTTCTGGTTTCGACACGATGAACGCATGTCGTATTATTGTCCACATGAAATGTTGCACTCCTAACTCTGACTATATGTCTAAGGGCTCACCACCCTATTATCTCATCAAGTCTACGTGACTTAGAATGCTAGAGATTTTACATCATAAGGACTTGATGGTTATTGCATATATTTTGAGATCAATGTAGAGTCTCCTATACCTCATGTGTAGATGTAAAATGGTCTCTTAGAGAAGTAGAAGTTGTCATCAAATGAACGTAGATGATAGCTAGATCAATGGTTATGCGCACCAATTTACATATATCTACATGGGTTATGCAATGTTAAATGCAACTTTACAATTTGTTTTTAGACCTACTACTAACCAACCATCATCATGCATACCAGTTGGTAACTGGATAAAAGCCTGATCTTGTACATTTATGCATATTAGGTTGTGTAGTATGTGCCAATTGCGTTCGACCAGCGCACCAAAATGGGTCAATAAAAAACGATGAAGTCTATATGTTGGTTATGAATCTCCAACAATTATCCGCTCATTAGAATCTTTGACGGGTGATTCTTATACCGCATGATTTGCGGATTGTCACTTTGATGACAGTCTTCCCGTCGTTAGGGGGAGATAGGAAAAAAGTATTTTCCAAAGGAACGACGGGAACTGTCATGGAATATTTTTATTATATTTCATTTTGATCCCCAAACTTCATAAAGTAAAGTTGAAGTCAAACGAATCAGACTCGATACCTGATACGTTTAATGTTATACAAGAAGTGACAATATAATATACAAGCTGCAAATATACCCGTAAAGTCGAAAAGTCCCTAAACAAGGGCACAACGCCGCTGGAAAGAGCGTTGCAATCACACATGGTGGAGGTGTGGTTGAGGCCGTAGCTCCCAAAAAGAAAATGGGGGAAGCTACTTGGTTCGATAAATACTCATCTAACGGAAGAGAAGAGTATGGCACAACCAATATTTATCATCAACCTTTTATAAGATTATCTCTGATTATAAACTATGTCCATGAATCATTACTGGAGGACGCTCCGAAGTTAATATTGATTCCAAAGATCAAGAAAATCTCAAATGAATATGAATCGATGGACAGATCATACCCAATGATGATAAATTTGCATATATCGTTGCTTATGAAATGATAAAGCACGATGATATCGAACCATGCTCAGTTGTATCAACAAGAGCAAATTGGCCTAAATAAGCAATCCAGGATAATTACCTTATTTGACAAATGAATAGGTATTTGGTTCGGTAGTGCTAACCCACCAAGTGTAAAGCCTGTAGGACATAGATAAATTATTTGTCTTGGAAAAGCGTACTGAGAATAATTAAGTTAAAACTTCCCTTTGGCGCAAGGTTTCTCACAACGCCCTGGATTGACAACAAGAATTACTCTCATGTAATGAACATTAAAACGTTCTGCTAATTATTTAGCATAGTAGTTTCCGAAGAATTGGAAAATGCAGCTCATTAATGTGGTTAATATATATCTATGGGGATCTAGATTAAGAGATATATATAAAAGTACTTGATGAAATTAAATTTACCAAATTAAGTAACTCTAATAATGCGTCTTCAATAAAGCTGAAAACATAAATTTTTCCCTTGCGTATTTGTTTAGAAAACAGTTCTAGATTTTCAGTGTAGCTTTATATGTCGATGTTATGAACATAATAGCACTCTTGATGAAATAAGAGAAATCACAAGCTACTTGAAACTTGAATTTGAGATGAAAGATCTTGGGAAAACTTGGTTTTTAAGCTAAGACACTGAGTTTGTGGAATATTAATTCACCAATACGCGTATGTCCCCAAAATGATCAGGCGATTTAATATGGACAAAGTGTATATGGCTAGCACTCCCATGATCGGTCAAAGTGTTAGATATAAGGAAATATCTATTCCGTCTAAAGGATGATGACGAAGAGGTGTCGGAGCTGGAATTCCTTACCTAAGTACAATAGGCGCATTATTGTACTTCAGATAATACACTTGACCATATATCATATCTCTCAGTCAACTTGTTAGCTAGATTTAGCTCAGCGCCTACGCAATGTCATTGGAATGATATCAAATTAATATTTTGGAACCATTGACATGGGCTTATAATTTCCCTAAAGAAAGAGGGTTAGGTTGATAATGGAATTTCAATACCTACCTATGAGCGACTAATGTAATAGTCTACTGGTAATTATTTGCTGATATTAGGTATCTATCTGACGCATATAAAGATTCCCATATTGAATAAGGAATTATCATAGGGAATATGTTGATTGCTTGAAAGTAAACTAAGCGAACCTTATGTAACTACCTCTTCAGACTACTCTAGCAGTATTACTCTAGAAGAGACTATTTTTTAGTGTACATGATTAAGGACCATCATTACACATACTAGAAGAGTTAGTATATTCGGTTAAACCAATACCCTACATGCATAAATGAACATAATGCATCATATATCAAGTAAATGAAATTAAGATACATCAAGGGTAATAACACAAAGCATATTCTGCTTAAGTGGTTATACTATCAGCTAAAACAAAGTCTCCGCTAGATTCAAGTAAATCAAGTAAGATGTTAGAAGAACGTGACATATTTTACTAAATCATTACCTGAAACCATATTTGGGAAACATGTAGATAACATTTAAATACAAATGTTTCGAACTCCCTTGATTAATGCACGAATCAGGGGGAGTAGTAGACAAAAGGGGGAGTCTACTATATTGGTATGTTGTGCTCTTTCCTTCACCCAAGGTTTTATTTTTCCCACTGGGTTTTGTTCCTTGGGGTAAGGTTTTAGTGAGGCAGCAATATATATACTATAGTGTTTTCCTAACTCTCATGATTAATGTACAAATCAGAGAAAATATTAGACTAAAGGAAGAGTCTATACTGCAAAGAAACTGGTGCGTTGTACTCTTTCCTTCGTCATATTTTTATTTTTCCCACTGGGTTTTATTTTGGCGTAAGGTTTTAACGAGGCAACAATCGTGCACCAACATTCCCTTTACTCGGCACAAGGGGGAGTGTTGTAGGATAAATGTGTCATCGTCTAAAGGATGTGACGATAGAGATTAGATAGAAATAGAGATAGAGATAAGCATTCAGAGTTAGATTAGAACTATACTATCTCTTAGTTATCTTCATGTAATTCATCCCTATATAAAGGGCTTTATGATTAATGAGAATTACAGATTCATTCTCTCCCTATTCCTTGTTGTTCTATTTTATTTTCTCTTTAACATATACAACCATGAGAATAATAAATGCTTTAAAAATACACATAAAGTTCGGAAAAGATTATGATTTTAAAACAAAAGTAAAAATAATAATAGATTAATTAAAAGTACAAATATTTGAAAAATATTTTTAAAACTACAATAATTTAGTAAATGATTTTTTAAAACACACTAGTTTGATAAAAACTCCCAAGGATTGTTTAATGACGATGGCATGGAACTATGATAGATAACCTAGAAAAGAGTTATGTTTGGTATATGTTGTAAGAATACGATGTTTAATGGTTTTTAGAATATTTATCTAAACATGCTTTGATATTTTGATGGCATCTTCTCATTTGGTTTCCATATTAAAGAAAAGTAGAATTGTGTGGCCAAGGATTGAAGTTTTTGAAATCATTACCTTTTTTTGGAAGGGTGTTCAGGTCAAAGCCCGACTGATTCTCGACAATTTTGGGAGCTAAACATCGACCCACTTAAATGTCCCCAAGCATGTACACGGAAAGGCTCGAATTGGTTAGGGCGCTATGAACTCCCGAACGATAACCAATCCGCCACAACATTGGAAGACTCCATATTAAAATACTTATTGGTTATTTTATTTAAATATTTTGTTTCAAAAATATTAAAATTATTAAAAAACAGTATTTTGATCATTTATTAATATTTCATTTAAAGTCCAACACTAGATCCCTGTTTACTAAACAAACATATTTCAATTTGTTTAACAAATTTCATTCATTCCATATATATATAAAACCAAATATGTGGTCAAATTGACAATATTGTTATTGTATTTCAAGTTCTTCAAAGTTAAAGAAGCAAATTTGACAATATTGTATTTTAATATCTTCAAAGTTAAATTTTCTTTAACGATTCTCTAAAATAGAGAACTAAAATTCAAATCTTTAAAAATTTACAATCAACTTCAATAGACATTTTGTTTTAGCGATTTCAATACCAATTACATAATTAAAATGTTCTATAAATCCATCATTCCAATATTTTTTTTAAATTTAAAAAATAATAATTTATTTAACGTAGAAATAATTAAAATAATATTTCTTCCTCAACTTGAGTCTTAGACTTTTCTCCAAACTTAAACATATGTAACTTATTACTTCTAGAAATTTGGAGAAAATTTTAGCATAGTAGCAAAATAATCTTCAAAATCTTTATTTTAGCTTGTAATTTACTCTTCAATTATACACTGTAGTTTGTTAATGATTGTTCTATCCGTTCTTGTGGTTAACTGGTTATGAAACATTGTTTTCTTGTTCTCATGGCTCATTTTTGATTTACAATTTATTAATGTTTTCATCTTTATAATTTACAATTTGTAATTTTCGATCCAAACTCTTAAAAGTGAGTATGAGATGAAAATTGCAATATGGGCGAAAAACGAAATTTTGAATTAAACCACAAAAATAATAGTAATAGTTTTAACAAACAATATGGACGAAAAGCATGCTTTACTCTTAAAAATGTAGTGTGTCCTAAAAGATGTCTATTTTATGCCAAATATATTTTGACTCAACCTAACCATTTGCTAGTAAAAAGAAACTTTAATATGTTTTTAGAAAAAAATCGGTTCTGAATAAAACTTATCTAATTTTATTATATCAAATTATATCTTTTGCCGATTGTATGTAAGACCATTAGATGTCACGTCTATCTAATAAGGTGCCTCCTTTTATGGAACATCAACCAACAAGGCCACGTTCTCATCATTCAAACACAAGCATCCAAATTCACAAACCTCATCAGCTAAAACTAAGATAATAAATGTTGTGAGAAAAGTAAAGCAATAATATCAATACATATTTAAAATTAGTACATAAAATACAAAACCACTACAATAATATATATATATAATATATATATAAAGAGTCAAAATAATAATATGTATAAAAGAAACTATGAAAGTAATATATAAAAGTCAAATTAAACTATGAAAAAAGAATAACTTATTACAATGACTAATATGTATAAATGACTTCATACTTTATTAAAAGATTAATCAAAACCACAACAACAAAGAAGTAGAAGAAGGGTGATTAATGGAAACCACATAGAGAGACATGGTGCATGGAGAGGGTGGAAAAAATGGTTGTATAATTTTATATTTTTATTGTATGATTTAAAATTTTATATGTGCAAGTTTGGCTCGGAAAATGATATGATTGAATGGCTTGACTCGACTCGAAAAACTGAATCAAGTTTTCAAACAAGCCGAATCAAAACACTGGTATTACAAAGCTCAACTCATTAAGTTAAAAGATTTTTATTTTGTGTTAGAGATTAAGTCGAGCTCGAAAATTATTAGGCTCAAGCTCGAGTAGCTCGTTAAAAACTAGACTTGCTTACATCCAAGGGACTAAAACAATGAACTTTTGTAAACCACAAGGCCGAAACAACAATAAAATGTACATCATAAGAATGAAAATAAAATCAATTACAGATCATAGGAACGAAAAACTATAATTTCCAAACCACATAGAGTCATAGACAAAAGTCATAATTATAATATATAACATTTGAAGGGAAAAGATAAATAGTAAATATATCCGGTAACCTACAATTTTCGTCCATATGGTTTGATAGTTATAATGTTTTTCGTTCTTGATCTTTAAAAACTGTTTTTTTTCATCCCTGTAGTTTTTATTTTTATTTAATTTTCATCTCCATCCAACTTTGTTAACTTAAGTGGTTAACTCATCCGAAAATATTTGACTAGATTACATATGATCCTTATAGTAGACCATCTTTATAATTTTTATTCTTAAATTACATAATTCACACACACACACACACACACACATATTAGGGTTAGGTTCAAATGTGGACTCAATTTTGGTTGTGAACGTGAGGACGAATCTCAGCCACACATCTTCGGTTACGGTGGACGCGATCACTGAGGATTGACATGATTCATGAGAGGGTGAAGATTATTAAAGGAAGTGACCTGGTCAATGCCGTCTTTATTGACCGGATAAGTGGCTGAGATCCGTCCTCATGTTCACAACCAAAATTGAGTTCACATTTGAAGTTTTCCCTCTCTCTCTCTCTCTCTATATATATATATATATAGAGAGAGAGAGAAAAAAAAAGGATCATGTGAGAATGATATCTATTTAAAAGAATACGAGAACTAGCAAAAATCATCCATCCAATGTTTTTTATCCATTTCACAATAATAACTAATTATATATATAACATTTATCAGGAGTTATGAACAGTAACTCTTGACATATTTACATTTTGCCCCCTGTATTTATAATATATATTCATTTTATACATTTTAGTTTTCTATATTTCATTTTACGTTTTAGTCATATATCGAATATTGACTGAAATATGTTAAAAAACTACGTTTTAATTTTAACAAATTACATTATTATAATCGTATCGTCGATATGTTCGAAACGAGCCTAATATTGAATACTTTTTGATGCTATTATTTTATTATATACCATTTATACTACGATATATCGAATATTGATTAAAGTATGTTAAAAAAATACGTTTTAATTTTAATAAATTACATTATTATAATCGTATCGTAGATACGTTTGAAACGAGCCTAATATTGAATAGTTTTTTATGTAATTATTTTATTATATGCCATATATACTATGATTATATATGTATTTTAAACGTATTTCAATAATATTTTTTAATTTATAGTTTTCTATTTTTAATTTTACACATTCATCATATTATATATATTAGCATTTGACACGAAGATGAATAGTAAAGTATAAGAAGAAAGTACGACTTTGTCTCTGTGGTTTGATATTATAACGCTTCCCCCCCCCCCCCACACACACACGTTATCTACATGCTAACAGCCACGTAAAATAGACATCGGCTGCAATGGATAACTTTTTTTATATTGTAAGCATATAGTTCAATACACAACACAATGCATAAAGTCCGTCATATTAATCTTCGCTTGACAACATATGTATAAACTTTATATTTCATATGAATCCATGTTACTACTAATGATAAAATCTATTACAGTTTATAAAACCGGTACGAAGTCCAGGGCTCTTAATAACTAGTTTCATATAATAATCAAAAATTTCAAACAATGACATAATGTTTAATTTTTAACTATATTGAAATTTTAATATATTATATTATTATTGGATGTAATTGGATGGGTCATTGAATGATAATTGGACAGGCCAGGTTGGTTGACATTGGATGGTCAATTGGATTGGATCGGTTCTGGACCACCATCCAAGATCCCGAACCGATCCAATTGGATGTCAATTACAATTGGATATCCAATCATTCTCGGTCGGTTGTAGTTGGATCGGTTGATTTCTGCACATCCCTACCGGTCATAATAATATTATTTGTAAAAAAAAATTAGAGTTTAATGATAAATTTAGTTACACAAACATGAGAGTTCAAAAAAGAAATTTCAACAATGTATAAATAGAGATGAAGATTACCAAAAATGAAACTTTCAACAATCTTGAAATAGAGATGAAGATTACCAAAAAAAGAATTTTCAACAATGTTTCTTGAAGAATTGAAAAAGTCAGCCATTAAAGAAGCTATTTTGACTTGATGAGCTGGTCACAACCACGTTCTCATCGCATCCCTTTTTATCTTCTCCAACGCTAACGTCAACAGAAGACGTCCCAATTTCGATCATTTCTATACACACACACACATATATCAACGTTTCTTTCAAATTAATCGATTCTACTTCATCTTTTTCAATCAATTGCAGCTATTATATATAATCCACCATTGTTGATTCAAACTTTTGGATTTTGAAAGCTCTTAATCGATCATTCCAGTAGCAATTGGAAACTAAATTAGTTTCAATTTGAGTCGATCGAGTTGCAATTTTGATTGTGGGCAAGAGAATGAGTTATCCACCACCAGCACTTGGGAAAACAGCTTCTGGTAATCATTCACATAGTGTTGTCTTATGTTTATTTAAGGTTTTTTATTTCTATGTATAAACCCTAGCAGATTCACTTAGTGGTCTCAATTATGCATATTCTTTTGATGTTGGATACTCTCTAAAGTAAAATCCCTTTTATATTGCAACTATATGTTTATGCTTATAGTTATGACAAAGATCCTGAAGCTTGATTGTTCTTATGTATTGAATTTTCTGTTCAAGTTTCTATTTTTATCATTATAATAAAGGAGTATTGAATTATGCAACAGTTGAGAAATTGATCTTGATTCTATAAATGTAATACCTGATTCAATTAGTTCTTGAGGGAAATGAAGTACTTCATCAAAAGGACAATTACTATATAGATGGAAGAAGTTTTCAAATATGTAAATTAAGTTATTATGAAGTTGAGAGGTACAAGGTTGACATTCAAAGTCAAATGATGACAACTCATGCAAATTGAAAAAATAAAGTACTAATTAGTGATAAAATTTATTTTATTCATTCGGTACAAAGAATCTGAAGTGGTCATAGGGATTTTTGCTCTAAAATATTCGCCAAGAGATAGTTTATGTGACCGACTTCTGCAGTCTCCATTGCTAATTCTTGGTAATTAAGGTAGGTAGGTCTCAGGGGCGGACTTAATGTAGTGCCAATGATGGCACGTGCTACCGTATCATTTCTATGTCACAATGTAAAAAAATATAGAGTCGTAAAAGTGCCACCGTATCACTTTGTTGTGTGCCACCATATATATTTTCAAACTGCAATAAAGACACAAACTTTCCTTGGTTGAGTTGGTTAGTTTCTAGCTTTTTGAAGGTGAGATCTTGGGTTCAAATCTTGTTAGAGTCATTTTACTAGTTTTAAGCTTTTAATATCAAATTTATTATTTTTACAAGAATTTTGTAATAACAAGACTCTAACACGAGACCTTTAATATCATATAATTTTGTTTCCAAGAATTTTGTAATAACAAGACTCTAACACAAGACCTTTCATTTAAAAACCGAGAAACCAACCACTAAACCAATATTGATTTTGTAAAAAATGTCTCTGCGTATGTTTCTTGGTGCCAGCGTTAGAAATTTTCACTGAGTCCGTCCCTGGTAGGTCTTTGTATGAGCATCTTCGTCTTGGATATTTGGTGCAGAATGATTAAGAGCGTCTATATGATTTAGTGCATAATGAAAGTTGGTAGGCTCTAAATGACATCATTCAGATGCAAACAAACAACCCCTAAGTGCATCTTTAAGAACCTCAAATTTAGAAGTATTGAGATTGCTAATATAAGTTTATCCTTGTTCTCTACACTTTTTCTGAATTTTATTTACCGTTTCTTACTTTGTTTTTGTTCATGAAACTTTGGTGGTAAGTCATGTGAGTGTATCCATAAATGTAGCTTCTATAATAGATTAAAGAACCCATCCTGATTATGTAGGTAACAGAAGATTAAAAGATCTATTGCAGCAACGTGATAATCGGACTTGTGCTGATTGTGGTGCACCTGACCCTAAGTGGGCGTAAGTTCTATCCATCACCTCAATTAACCTGCATATATATTATCCTCAATGCACATTGTTCACATTTACAATTATGGATGGCATACATATATTTAATGTGCTACATAACACTCTCATCTATACCTACTTAGATGTCAGGTCTTCTATATCAAGTCTTTTTCGTACGTGGGACAGGACGAGACATGATAGGAAAAAGTACTTGTTGTCCCATGCTGGACGTGAAATTAGACTGGTACAGGATAGGACTAAAAAATACCTTTTTTTGTCCTGACAAAATGGGTGGAATGATAGTTAGGGAGACGAGACAAGGTTGGTAAATTACTAACCTACCCATGTCAAATTAAAACCCTAAAACTTTCTACAGTTCTTTCATTCGCCCATCTCACTCTCGCTGTGTCGCCAGGAAAGATGAAATGGAAATATGGAATACAAAAAGAGAGTCAAAGAGTGCTTAATAGGTTTTCTTGCCTAAACCGAAGGAACTTTTGTTTCATATGCTTACGGTCTATGAAATATTTCTTTGAATTGATCCCATAAGAAAGGTGTAGTTTCCTTGATACCTTTTATAGCCTTTACCGAATTCCACCAGTGCAATGCGTCATCATGAGTCCTGTTTTGTCACGTCCAATCCAGTATCATATGCAATTCATCCTATACGTAGCAAGTTAGGAATGCTTGACATGTATTCTCCAACTTTATAAGCAGTGGTGTATGTATACAATTGTATTTGTATGTATGCATATGTTCATGCTTGGTACCATATTTATGGTTTTATATCATTGTTGGTGCTCTATACATTGTCTCTTTGATTATAATATACTTGCACTATTACACATTTGGAGAATCTCCCTTTTGAATCTAAAAGCCTGTCTTGTGGCTGAAGGATATTTTCAGCCCTATGGGATATATATATATATTATATATATATATTATGAGATTAACTTCTTGGTCTGGCCAAAAGGGCCTCGTATTAATTGTTTGAACCCATTGATACCTATTTGGTGCCCAATCAGCTCGATATCAAGAATGTATATCTTAGGGGCCGTTTACTGAAGACTTACCTAGGGGTAAGCGCCTACTCGTATCACTTCCCTTACGATCCTTTCCAATTGAGCATGAAAATGACCCAGAATCTTACCAGGTAAGAGCTATAACAAGGACTGAGAGGCTTATCAGGTAAGTTATGGAAATGACTCTTACACCGGTAAGCACTTACCGGGTTGAAGACGCTTACCAACCATCAATTTTGATGGTCGAGAATGTTATACGATACGGTGAGTGAGGATAATGTCCTTTCAGGTAAGTGTTTGGTAAACGGCTCCTTAATGACTTTTAAAAGGAGCTTTGTATATAGATCTGTTACCTAATATTATGGTTCAAGACGAGCCTTCAAATGCTTTTCAACTTCTAAATCTATCAAATTTAAAGGTCTAGTATGGTCTTAAGCTGTTTCCGGGTGCTTGGTTTCATCACTTCACACTGATTCTCAGTAGATCTAGTACAATGTCTCACAGTAATCAGTTAATCACTCGCTCTTAAAGACAAATATATCGGAAACTGTTGAATTATGAAGCTGTATGAGTAAAGAAAATAAAGGAACACGTAATCTTGTTTGATAAAACTATACCAAAGGACTTGGCTGATGATTTGTTTTTCTTTTTCCTTCTTGGTCCTTTCTATTTTTAGGTAAATACTATGTTGCATTTCTTCCTCCTATCATATGAAAAAAAAAAAATCATTTTGAATTTCAGGTCAGCCAACATTGGAGTGTTTATATGCTTAAAATGTTGTGGTGTGCACAGAAGTCTCGGTGTTCATATTTCAAAGGTAGGAATCATTCCTCTCCCCTTCAAATCTATCTCCACACAAAAATATACAAAGTTGGCTACCCTTTCTCGAATATCAAATATATATTCTATAATAAATCAAAGTATTCCCACAGAGTGTGGCGTCATACCTTTTTGCAAATTTGTATCAGACTGTTTAGCAAATGAAATTCTTCATCATGTTTTGTTAAGTATATGCTCCCTCCTTCACAAAGTAAATGTGTACAATTTTATGAAAAAGTAGATGTGGCAATTTTTAAACTTTTTTAATTAACTAAAGAACAATTTTACCGTTAATAATAGAGAGAATTTTTGCATCTCATAATCAAGGGTAGAATGGAAAAGTAAACATTTACTTTCGAAAGTGGACACTTATTTGGGACAAAGTAAAATAGAAATGTGGACACTTATTTTGGGACGGAGGGAGTAGTATTTACATACGACAAAAACTCACACGCACTCACCTGTTATGAGGTTTAAACCCTTGGGAGGCTGGGCCCTACGCTCTACCAACCGGACTGCAAGTTTTGAGTTCACGTGTGACTGCTAATCGATCTTAATGAACTGCATGGACAGGTTTTATCAGTGACATTAGATTCATGGAGCGATGCTGAAATTGATGCCATGATTGAAGTTGGAGGAAATGCGTCTGCAAATTCGATTTATGAGGCATATATTCCCCAAGGAATTTCTAAGCCTAAACCAGATGCTACTCAAGAGCACCGTTCAACGTTTATCAGGTTAATGCTTATACCATGACATCTCATTCATGCTCTTTTTTTCCCATTTTCACAATTTCCGTGATTAAATATCAACGAAACGTGAATTCCCAGCTAACCAAAGTAAGGGGCTGTTTACCAAAATTCTCATCAAGTCCTGTATGGATAAAAGTGTGTTGTTGTTTACCTTTTTTTTTTCTTCTGAATCAACAGTGTGAATGATAAAAATGACCAATTAACCCTTTGATACTGTTTAATTGTTTTTGATAGATTGTTATATTTTTTTCAAGTTGGATGATATTGTTATATTATATTACTTTATAAGATATTAAATTTAAAAAAAAAAACCAAACATACTCGGTATATCCCATCTTGATGTAGAGTCTGGGAGGTAGGATGTTTTAGACCTTTCCTATACCCAAAGGGGAATTGTAAAAACATTTTGGAACATGTTGAAAAAATTCAAGATTTTGAAAAGTAATTGAGGCACTCGACTTTGATTTTATAGTTGTCTCTATTAAAAACAAGGTTCTAAATGACGTGAGGCGTGGCGTGGCGGTGAGGTCAAGCCTCAAGCCTTACGAGTTATGGCGAGGCCATGGCGTTTTTCAAGGCGTGCTTAAGGCGGGATACACACATACTTGTACATAGTTATAATTGATATAAAATATATAGAACTTATAAAAAATGATATCAAGAATACAAAATCGGTATTAAATGTCATGAATATCTAGTCACTACTTTCTTTAATCCTCAAAAAAGTCATGTTCGATTATCCATGTACGAAATGGAGATTAAGCATTTACCTATTTATGGTTTTAGTCTTAATGTTTTCTCTTTATGTTATTCAAGTCTTAAGTTTTATACATAGTTATCATTGATTCATTAAGTTATATATGAAAAATAAACTTAAGCCTTACAAAATAACTCGTTGTAACGTGCCATAACGCACCATAACGCGTTACAATGCAAGTCAAGCCTTAAAGTGGAGCCATATGGGTTGACGTGGCGGCAACCCCAAGCCTTGACGCCATAACGCGCCATAACGAGTTATTTAGAACCATGATTAAAAATCTTGATGACTACCGTTATATTTTTTTTTTCTTTCTGTATCTAGGACTTTAAAATTTTGAGATGGTTTTTAGTGGTTGTCTGTGTTCAGTATTCAAATTTCTTGTTTTTTCATGTAGGTCCAAGTATGAGCTTCAAGAATTCTTGAAACCTAGTTTGAGGATTTTGTCTTCTAATAGTAGCTCTCTGAAATCAAGTTTTTCAAGAAAGAGTGACCGTATCCCAAGTGCCGTAAGTTTATTACAGATATATGTGCCGGATAGCTTTTTAACCGTCGCTTGGGTGATTTCAGCAAATCGATTTTCTCAACCTGATATCTAAATTGATCACAGAAAGGCATGGTGGAATTCATTGGAGTCTTGAAGATCACAGTGCAAAAAGGCACTAATCTTGCTGTTCGAGATATGCTAACAAGTGATCCTTATGTTGTCCTTACATTAGGACATCAGGTTAGTCCCTTCATTGCAAGAAAATGCAACGTACTTTGATCTGAAATCATATATTGTGTAACGTAATTTGAAACCTTAATTTTGGTACATCAGATGTGACATCTCAAACATTTAGGTGAGTAGTTTACATCTGAGAATTCTTGAAATGTGACATACTTTCGTCTGATTCTGTTTTATGTAATGCACTTTCAGTAGGTTCTATTTGGTACCTCAGATGTGGTACCTTAATTGTTTAGGTGCCTAGTTTACATATGAGGTGCCGAATTACCAAAATGTAGGTTTTGAAAGTACGTTACACAAAATAGGAATCAAATCAAAGTACAGTACGTTTCCATGTAACTTGCCCTCAGTGGCGACTTCATTGAAAAAACCGAAGTTTGTGCTCGTTGTATTTGATGTGCTGGTGGGAATTGACAATATATCTCATGACTTACTTCTGAAGAAGTTCAATTATGTTCATGTTGCTTTCTTAAATGGAAAAATATCGCATATTAGGAGATGATTCTAACCATGATGTTGTTGTTTCTTTCTCTTCCGGCTGGGTAATGGCATTAGAAGGCTCAAACAAGTGTACAAAATAGCAACTTGAATCCAGTTTGGAATGAGGAGCTTATGCTTTCTGTTCCTCAGAAATATGGGCCTGTTAAACTGGTAAGCCTACATGCTTTCTCTTTTCTCTCTTTTTCCTGCACTTTTGGCCCAAAATTGCTTGTAGAGCTGCACATGAACAATATGGCCTGCTAGAATACAGATCTGGATTCTGGACAATCATTTTTTAGAAATGGGTAGGCCCAGGTTGGACAGTTAAGATTAATGGGCGGCCGGGAAAATGAGGAAAAAGATCTCCCAGGACTTTTATATACTTCATTATTTTTTTATTGGAAAAACTTTAGAAGCCCACTTGCTAGTGTTGGGATTGACTCTACCTACGGAGTACAAATCGCCTCCCAAATATATACTATATTCACTTGCTTTCACCGCCATTCTGTATTTTTTCGCAACAACAATGGTTTTATTACAGTAACTGGTATTAGTTTAGTCGATAATACATGACCAAACATGGACGGAGCTAATGAAGGGCACACGGTGGCACGGGCCACCGTTAAATTCCTCCGTCGTAGTGTAAAAAAATACGGTGCCACCGTATCAATTTGTCGTGTGCCACCATATATATATTTTGAAACTGCAGTAAGGACACAAGTTTTCTTTGGTTCAGTTGGTTAATTACTTGCCTTATAACCATGAGGTCATGGGTTCAAGTCTTGTTATAGACATTTTCTTTAGATTTTTGCTTTTGATTTCAAATTTAGTGTTTATATAAAAAAAATTGGTTGTACCAAGAATTGAACTTGAGACTTCAAATTTAGTGTGTATATAAAAAAAAAATTGGTTGTACCAAGAATTGAACTTGAGACTTCACCTTTGAAAGGCAATGAACCAACCACTAGACCAATCTTGTGAAAAAAAAAATTTATATATGTTTTTTATAGTTAAATGGTGCCACTGTTAGAAAAAAGTTCTAAATCCGTCCCTGTGACCAAACAAATATTTTTTTTCTGTGTAATGCGTTACTGAAGTAAGATCATACCGATGTTGGCCATGTTTCCATTCGAATGTAACTTTAAGCTTGTTAGCTATATTATAAATATATATATATATATATAGAGGAAAGTTCAAATGTGAACCACTTTTTAGTTGTGAACGTGAGGATAACTGAGAGCGCGACACGTGGTGGCTTTGAGTGTGGTCCCCCTTTATAATTCAATGCCCTCCCATGAATCGCGCCTAGTCATCCGCCGTGGACTTGACGTGGCGCCTAGTCATCCCCACGTGTCGCTCTCTCGGTTGTCCTCACGTTCACAACCAAAAAGTGGTTCACATTTGAACCCACCCCTATATATATATATATATACATAGTTTAAGGGTTCTTTTGCAGAGTTATCTAACTGGGTTCCACATATTATCGACCACTTTGCCCTTTAGCTTGTTATTTGACTTCCCTAAAGGTACCGTTTTCACATGATTTCTAAATGCAGCGAGTCTATGATCACGACACATTCTCAAAGGATGACATAATGGGGGAAGCCGAGATCGATATTCAGCCATTGATAACATCTGCAATGGCGTTCGAGGACGCTGGCATTTTGGGTGATATGCAGATAGGAAAGTGGCTGAAATCAAGTGATAATGCATTGTTGGAAGATAGCATTGTCCACATCAGCGATGGGAAGGTGATGCAAGAGGTTACACTAAAACTCCAAAATGTCGAATCTGGAGAAATCGATCTACGAATAGAGTGGATGCCCCTTGATCAATAACTATTGCTCGGAAACGCTCGGATATAATTACTGGTTTCGAGTTATTTTTATAAAGTTTAATGATTTATGAGAATTCTTTGATTGTAATTATGATATGATTTGTGGGTTTTATATTTTAGACTTCAACATTTCATTATACTAACAGAAGCTATGAAATTAAGAAGCCAAGGCTATGTTTGGCAAACTATTTGTTGGCAAGGCCCCATATCTAATTCCTACAATCTCATATTTACAACTTTCATATCATTTCATATCAAGGAATTACTAATTTAAGTAATCATTTAAATTTTAATCCCTAATTCGATCAATCATTTATTTTTCTTTTCAACGTTATTTTTGCATTTAATTGTTTTATAAGTTTATAGTTATTGTTACTACTTAATTATTCATTTTCTATTTCTTAATTCTTATTTGACTTATCATTGACTACCAATGTGTAATGTATTGATTTGCTTTTAGTTGAATTGAAATAGTAAATATGTACATAGCATTAGAGATTAAGTGAAAACCCTAAAATGTGTTGGTTGTTTGATTAAACTGAACAGGTTAAGCTGAAAATTAGATAACCCAAGATTATTTTGGTTTGAAAATTAGATAACCCAATAGCAAAATTCACCACTATTGAGAAGCTAGTTTCTATATCATTAAGTCACTATCAAAAAGTTATGTATAACTGATCGAGTAGACTATGTCCCACTAAAAACGTACTAAGTTGCTAACAAACAAGCTCTTAAATAATATAAAGTTCATAAAATATATGAACTTATAAGATGATAAAATCCATAGTAAGCGGAAATATACACCTAACTCAAAACAAGTAAGAAAATTCTAATTTTACCCATTTTAACGGTTCATCTTCTAACATTTAAAAAAGTGGGTGGAAAGTTTGTTATCTATATTGTTGTAAGTTGTAACTCTTCCGAAAACAAATATCTTGGTCTTCAATTATTACAAGATCATAATGTGGATAAAATATGAAATTTTGGAACTGCATTGTATTAAAACTTAAAAAAGAAATTATTCGTTACACTGAATTGAAACTAAATCAAGCTTTATTTTTATCCCTTTTATAATTTAATAAAAGTTAACACACTTCTTAGATGTAAAAAGGTATTTTTATGTTGCATTGTTGACTTTTGGTACGCCTATTTGTTTGACTTTTGCCAAAGAAATTAGCTCAAGATCTAGAACCAATCATATGTCAACATGCTAATACACCCACGAGAGCATGACGTCCCTACGGTCAAGGCTATCGTATTCGTATCCATATAGGGGTAAGACCTCGGTAGTGCAACTCACAAAGCTCACAAGCCCATGCGTAAGTCGTAACACAAACCAGCTGAAGCCCAGAAGCTCGCTCACCAAACCGAAGGGGATATGCAGGGCCTAATAGGCTAACCTACTAAGATGTCTATAGGTCTCGTGTATCTGCTCAATTGATTTTCATAAAATAGAATCATTGTTTTTTTGTATGAAAAGTTTCTTTGTCAACTTTTGAGGGACGCTCTGGAAATCCCAAATTCCTTGAAATCAACCAAAAACCACAAAAAGTATCTTAAAATCAATTAACAAAAAAATTGGAAAAAGAAATCTCATGAAACAACGGGTATTCAGCTTAAAAAAACATTGGGCGTGCATTTGATCCACCTTAAAGGTGTAGTCGCTCAAAAAATCTTGAGTTCCGTTGCGGTCACTACGTAAAGTTTAAATATCATGTACTGATTATTAGAGTATAAGTTTGTTAAAATGCAATTTTACCGCTTATCTAATTACCGCATATGTTCACCTTCTTAAAACTTCACTTCTGAAACACAATGTCTCGTTAAATGGTATGACAGATAAACCGTAATCATCTCCGCTATCACCTCATTTTGTTGCCCTCACGCCTTTTTACTTATCTTGCAACTCGCATGGTCCGTTGTAGACATTCTTATTCCATGACCATAAAAATGGAGACAAAACCTTGAAACACGTAATAAAACTGGTTTAAAATCTCAATCAATAATAAAAAAAATATGTAATATAGATCCTCAAAATCTAAATCAAACCTTAAAATTAAAACCCTAAAATCATAAATTGATTTATCAATGGCTACAACTAGTATATGCATATGAAATTAAACTCTAAATAGATAGATGCTCCATTGTATCCTTGAGTTTTAACCCCATCACAACTCTTATGGTTTTAACTTTTTTTTTTTGTTCATTTTTACTAAAATATTGAATGAGAAAGAAAAACAAAAATACAAAAGAACAAAAATACTGTAAAAGAGTTGAAAAGACAAAAAAATGGCCTCTAAGTTAATAGATGAAGGCTATGTTTGGCAAACTAGCTGATAAGGTAGCTTGTGATTGATAAGGTAACTTATGACTGATAAGGTAGCTGGTGAATAAGTTATGTTTGGCAAAAACTAGCTGATAAGGTAGCTTATGATTGTAAAAGGACAAAAAAAGACATACTTTAAAATTAGTAAAGTAGAAAGTAGAAAGGTATATTTGGAATAAAAAAGATAACAAGGTGGTGTTTGTTTACCTCTTAACAATTCCATTAAGAGGCAACCTCTAAATAGTTAAGAGGTGAATCTTATTTGGCAAAATAATGGACTGCCTCTTAATGGTTTCAAAACCCTCTGAATGAGTAAGCGTCCTGGATGTCTCTTAACCATTAAGAGTCCTGATTACATACTCAACAATTACGAAACCAACATATTTTATTTTGCACCATATCATAGGAGCCTTTTAATCATTCTGACCACTTAATCATCTAGTACTAAACCGTTCAGCAACTATCAAACAACCCCTAAGTGTCATAATTACAATAAGTCACCAAAACGCTACTCAAGGTAGCTTTCCAAAAAGCTAGCTTATAAGCTAACTTATAAGTCAGCTGATTGTCCATCCAAACATGTAACTGATTTATAAGATGACTTATAAATTAACTTATAAGCTGCTTTATTTTTACCAAACGATGTCGAAATGGATGGCCATTTGATGAAAGGACCAAATTCAATTAAAAGAAACTAGGGGACCGAACCGCGCGTTGCGCAGTATGTAAAAGTCATTCCAAGATTTTTTTTCCAACACTATCATTATTTTTAATGTAAAAAAAATTGTGTTACAAATCTATATGTAATATTTATAATGATAAAGTTTAATATTTGTTTTCGTATTTTAAAATTACTTGGGTAATTAGTTTTCTCAATATTTGAGAAAAATTGTAAACATTAGTCTTCTACTTTTGAGTACTTTAAAATGTTGTTGTGTTAATTAGTTTAAACCATTGTTGTATATATCAATGTTATATCAACATCTGGTGAAATTGTGAAACTAATGTAGAATTAAGAAATTAATAACAAATCAATTAGAATTTTTTCTTCTTCTTAAGATGCCAAGGATACATATACTTATGATATAGAGAAATTGATGAAAACTTATTATATTCCAACGAACGTAACACATATATATTTATTATTAACTATAGAAAATTTTGAAAATATACAAATTAGAAACAATTAAAAATTCGTTGTAGTTTTTAGTAGGAACTTTATGCGAAAGAGGCAACGAAAATAAATCAAAGGGGTGTTCCATTGTCAATGTCTCACCAAGTTTTCTGTGTAATGTAACTTTGCAAATTATCGAGCTATGGAAAGATGAATATCAGAATGTAATGTTAAGTAATACGTTCTATTAAAACTTTGGTTAAAATTGTTAAGAATTGTATATAACTACTTAACAAACTTAATAATCCAAAATAATTTCCAAATCCCTTTTGTATAACCGCCATCAATTGTTTCAAGATCACCAAATTGTGCCAACACATTCAATAATGTCTACACATATATCTACTTTATTAGAACAACGGAGTTTAACAAGTAATAAAATAAAATAAGAAACATAACACAATAATTCGGGAGAAGTACGACCCTATTCACATGATTAATTTTGAATTAACAACCCTATAATCTTCATTAATCATAATCAACTTAAGTTTTTCATAACATGCATTAAACCTTCATTCAATATTGAAAACAACATGAAAATAGAAAGTAATCGTAGAGCTCCCATATAGAAAATTCTAATTTATAAAGGATTGGATGATCCATATTACAATACCAACATTCCATTTGATCAATGAAACCATGTCTAAAGTGACTAATTCTCCATTATTTTAGTTCAATGACTCCTACAACTCTTACCTTAATACCTCAATATTCATTATCTTCACCCAAATTTCAACTTTACATGATTCATATGATCTTTATTTGTAATTATGCAAATTAAAAGTTCAAGTAATAAACCCCAATTTGAAATAAAATTTGTCTCACTTTGAATTTGTAATTAAAATGAAAGATAAATCGTAATTAGTATCTATTTAACAAAAAAGTGTCTTAACATGGAGAATAAATATTTAAAATTCAAACCACCATTTATTATTATTGTTGTTGTTGTCATTGTTATTGTTATTATTATACAAAAAATAATGAAACACAAATTCAACATAATTAACTTAAACACTTCAAAAAATAGGTTTCGATTGAAACTTGATCTTACTAAATTTTTGGATACTGCAAGTTGTATAGGTTCCAATTGAAACTTGATCCTAAATTGGGTTTTGAATATCCAAGAGTGGTGGTACAAAGCAGGATTAAAAGTAATTACCATGGATTTAAAGACTTTGATGGTAAAGAGGTTGTTAAAATAGGGAAGAGATGTTAATTACCTCCTTGCATGTGATACATAAAATAAATTAAAAACCCCACCTTAAGTTTAAAATATACGTATGAACACGCATAAAATAAGAGCCTATTTACTAAATGTTTGACTGAAAAGCTTAGTAGATTTTCGGTACCAAACGAATGGGTAAGACTTGTGAAGTTTTTATAAGCTTATTTCAATTTCCAAGCAGCTAAAATTGATCATAAAACCAAAATGAAAAACATAAACCATACCTGATCAATCTTCAAAAATACACTATGCATATCACTTTCACATGAGGCCTAATCGGTAGAATCTAATCTCTAAAACCCTAAGAATTAACAAACAAAGACAAAGCCTTAAAATAAGATGAGATGAAAATTAGTAGCCTAACAGAATACCTTACCTGATCAATTTAAAAAAAAAGACATTATGCGGATCAGTTTCACATGAAGCCTAATTGACCGAATCCGATCTTTAGAACCATATGAATCAACAAACAAAGACAGACCTAAAATCACATACAACAAAAAGTTGTTAATTTATAGATGATTAGTGGAGTATTAGGTTGTAATTTAAAGATAATTATGTTGTAGGTTTTTTTTTTAATTAATAAATGAGAAGGTGAATAGGCTAAAATAAATGTTTTTAAGAAGTTAAATAATGTGGAAGTTAAGGCTAATTACATTGTAAGTTAAGGCTAATTAAGTTGTAAGTAAATTACCAAATAGTCCTTTTTATAATAAAACATACAATTTTCATTTAGGGGTAGAATAGTCTTTAATTTATTTGATACAAAAAAACTCAAAAAAATGAGAAAATTCCTATAGCCAAATACTCAATAGATAGAATGCCACATCATACTTCCAACATCCTACTTTTATAGATATATAGATTAAAGGAACCAAATCTATAATAAATAAAATATAAAGACTAATTTCATAAAGATAAGCATGGAGCAATTCCATAGTTTTATTCTAGTTTGAAAGTGGTATGAAAGGGTTGAATAATGAGTCCAAGTATGACATAGCGGTATCATGATGTCCCCAATCGTTGAATCGTTGACTTCCATTGGATCTCATCCAAATCATTGGAGTTTTAATAATATATACTTCTTCCCACTACATGAAATAAACACATATTTCCACAAAGATATAGTTGTCATATTCTTTTTTTACTACTTAATTTTATTACCTCATAATTAGCAATGTTATCTCGAAATTTATTTTACGAACTAAAGCAAAGAAAAATATGGAAAATTGAGGAAAGAAAAAAAAGTCATCATGCTTTAAGATTATTTTAGAAAAGAAATGAAGAGAAAAATAAAAGAATAAAATTGTAAATAAATAGAAGCCTTTGTGAACCGTTAAAAGAGAAGTTAGTTCGTATAATCGTGTTTGTTTATTAATAGATGAACAAATATGACCCATTTTTTAATTTGCTCGTTTAGTTAAACGAACAAACATGAACAATGGTCTTGTTCGTTTGTTTACGTTAATGCTCGTTCATTTTATGTTTGTTTACCGTTTACATTTGCTTATATATACATATATTTGTAGAGGAATGTTCAGGGGATAACCTCAAAAAACTATACAACCAGAAAACTGCGAAAAAACGGATATATGAATATGGATGTCAAATTGATAAGAAAGATATGATTGTCATTTTGGGGTAGTTTGTTTCCTTCAAATTTTAATCGTATTTCATATTTTTAATTTAAAAAACAACGGTGTGAGATTTTTTATTTAATTATATTGTTGTAACGTCTTTAATCACATCCATTGGATCAACGAATCTAACAGTTGATGAGTTGTTCTTCGGCTTTTTAATTTATTCAAAACTTTCCCCTAAACGTGACTTTATATTTCTTATATTATGATATTAATATGTAATATCATTAACTAAATTAAAATTTTAGACTTAACTCTCCAAAATTTACCTACTTTTTTCTGTTGTTATCTTACTTTTTTTAGAGCGGAATGACGAGTAATGATGGTTGTTTATTTTGATAATTTTTTCCTTCTTTCGTTTATGTTTAAGATCATTTATGTCGTTCGTTTACATTTGTTTAGTATTTTAACTAACGAATACAAAGAAAACACGAACAAATGTACGCTCTTTAACGAACAAACATGAACTCAAATAACATTCATTTGTTGATTGTTTATGTTAGTTCATTTATTCCGTTAAGTTGAACTAACGAACACAAACAAGTCTTAGTTCGTGTTCGTTAAATTTATTTACAACCTTAAAAAAACTAATCATAAATTTCCTCCACTAATTTTCTTCCCATAAAAGGAACAAAGAAAGAAATTAAAACAATTAAAAAGATTAGGGTTAATTACACGGGTGTGTATCGAACTTGTAACGTTTTTTCATTGTATGTATCCAACTTTTAAAATTGCCATTGTATGTATCAAACTTGCTAGAAATTGCCATTGTATGTATCCGGTTACTTGTTACCTGCAAAATGCTGACGTGTAACAAGTAATATCTGATGTGGAATTTATTATTTTTATTTTCAAAAAGGGTAAATTAACATATTTGGTCCTTGAGGGGGTTAAGTTCTACAAAAACCAAAAAATTTGGTCCTTAAGGGTCAAATTGTAAAAAATCAATTTCTCACCCTCTTATCTCTTTTGCGACTTAAGAAGGTCGCCGGCCACACCACCTCTGGCACCCACCTTCGTTTGCGGCACCCACCCTCCGACAGCCTCTCTCTCTCTCTCTCTGCTCGATCTGATTCCTCTGGACGAAGCAGATCTGGAAGCAGATCTGGAAGCAATCTGGACGATCTGGATAGGGTTTACAAGCATTGATGTGGTGGTTTGGGTTTTATACGGATCTGGGTTTATCCTTGGGGATGAAGACGAACGGTTTTGGGGGGATGAAAACGATTTAGGTGTGGCAGTGGAGATGGTGGCGACGGCTACTCTAGAGATGGTGGTTTGTTCCAGATTAATGGAGATGGTGGTGGTTGCTTGGCGATGGTGGTGGTTTGGCGGCGGTGTTGGTGGTGGGTTTGGTGATGATGGTATGGTGGCGGGTTTGGTGATGGTGGTGGGGTGATGGTGGTGGTGGGGGTGGTGGTGGTAGTGGGAGTGGTGGTGGTGGTTTGGAGAGGGAGGGGAGTTTGGTTGTTTAAAGTGACAAAACAGGTCCTTCAAATCATATGGACCCAATCAGTAAACTAGAGGGACTAAATCTGTAAGTTACTCAAAGAATAATGATGTGGCAGCCTATGTGGCACTTTTACCGGTTACCTTCTTAGTAGGTAACCGGATACATACAATGGCAATTTCTAGCAAGTTTGATACATACAATGGCAATTTTAAAAGTTGGATATATACAATGAAAAAACGTGACAAGTTCGATACATACCAGTGTAATTAACCCAAAAGATTATTTAACTTGCAAAAATATCCAATCCTTGTTTACCCCTATATAAATATCTTATCTACCCAACTTATTTTTTCACACCATCTCTAACTTTCTCTCTCAAATACACTTTCTAAACCAAATTATTCCTTCAACTCTTCATGGATCCAAACGTTGGATCTTCATCTCGTCGGTCACGAGGCAAACATCCGGCTCAATCGCAACAACACCCCGTTTTTGGTCTCGAAGTTTCGCATACCGGGTTCGATACACAATATCCACCCGATTATGCTGTCGAAGTTTCTCCTAATGGGTTTAGTATCAAAGTTTCTCATCCCGGGAACTCTCCACAAGCTCCTCATCCTGGGAACTCTCAACAATTTCCTCATCCTGGGGCCTCTTCACAATTTCCTCCACCTAATTGGGGTTTCCAAACTTCACCATTTCCTCCACCCCATTGAGGAGCCCAACCTCCCCAAGGCAGTTTACCTCCACATGTGGTTGAGGGTACTGACCCCTTCGATGAGGATTCACCACCTGATGTTGAGATTGACCCTCTTCCCCATCCCGTGGTTGAGGGGCCTCATCAACCGACCGAGTTTAAGCTTGAGGTATTACTCAACCCCGCATGACCATCTTCGGGGTGCCCGGTTGCGACATGTTTTGGCAAAAAAAGCAAGGATCAAAGCAAAACATAACTTTCAATTTTAGTTTGTTTAATTTTGTAATTTTTTATGTTGTTTTTGTAATTTTAGTTTATTTTTAGCTAATTATGTAATGTTTTATTTTTAATTAATTATGAATTTTATTTTTAATTGTTTTATTTGTATTAATTAATTAAATAAATTAAAAAGTGAGAGGGTTGGTAGGGTTAGAGTACTGGTTGCAAAGGGTTGCAGAGGGTTAAGAAAGGATTGGAGAAAAGCTGATGTGGCAGTTAGGTTGGATGGAAGTTAGGGCAAGGGACTACCATCGTAACGAAAATCAAATCACAGGGACCTGCTCCGTGAAAATTAGGGTTCAGGGACCTCCATTGTAATTTGACCCAAACCACAGGGACCAAATCCGTAATTTACTCTAATTTAAATAACGAAATGAACTTATAATAATTAACTAGGGAAAATTAAAAAACCTAAAGAACAATTTTTTTTTAACTATTTTTAAATAAAAAAGTCATTAAACCTTTTCATTTTGAATGATAAAGTTCTTAAACTACTTTTTTTAATGAAAAAAATCATTAAACTTTCTCAATTTGAATGATCAAATCCTTAAACAATTTCTTTTGTACAAATAAACTTTCAAGCTTTCAAAATTTGGTTACTTACACCTTTTTAATAAAAAAAATTTACTTGTAACCGACTAAAAAGCTTTTAAAGTAAAAATATAATTATAGCTTAGGTTAAATGAAATAGATAGCAAATTTTAAAAAAAACTGATGATTCATTTTGTTGGAAGAAAATATTGAGGGCTTATTCATCCAAATTGAGAATGTTTAATTGTTTTTCTCTTTAACATAATAGTTCTATGACTTAATCTTTCAAATGAGAAAAGTTTTATTGTTCTTTCATTTAAAAAAAATTAGTTTAAAAACTTAACCATTCAAAATGAGATAGTTCTTTTGGTTTTTTTGAACTTTCCTATAGTTTGCAAATTATTTTAGTTTTCATCCCTCGACTACCTTTAAGTACAAAGAAAGAAAATACTAAAAAAATGTAAATCATAATGATTAAATCAACAATAAATTATAAATTATGAGAACAAAAACAACAATGAATTATAAATCTTATGGACGAAAATCGTAATTTCTAAATTATAGGGACATAAGTTGTAATTGTCAACAAACCATAAGGGCGAGAATTGTAATTAACTCTTAAAATAAAATTTAAATGTCATTGTTGTCGGGGTGGAGCTAGATGGTAACGTTTACGTGACGGAGCAAAATAATTTGACCTTTCTTGTTGTTTTTAGTCTTTTTTATATTTTCTAATTTATTTTGAAAACACACATAATAAATTCAATGGAGCATATCCCTTTGTCTTGTTTTAAAATATAATGAAGTTCATATTTATTTTATTTTAAGTCCACAATTAAAAAAAATACAATTTCTAGATTGAAATAAAATATAAAACTCATATTTTCACAAAATAAAAACTATAACACATAAACGGGTTAACAATTTGTTGTTGAAATGAACCATTCTTAAGATGGAGTTTTGTAGATTTCCTTTTTATTCGTAACTTTAAATGCTTTGATAAATAACAATATTCGAAAAAAAATTGTGCAACAGCCGCTATAACACATTGTGGCTCACGGATTTTGTAACATGATATTTGATTTAACTTTTCTTTTTAATATTTTATTTGTTAGTTTTTGATAGGGTTAATTACATGGGTATGTATCGAACTTGTCACGTTTTATCATTGTATGTACTCAACTTATAAACTTACCATTGTATGTATCGAACTTTATAAAATTGCCATTGTAAGTATCCAACTTTATCAAAACCTCAAGTTCGATACACTTTCGTGACAAGTAGAATACATTCAATGATAGGTTTTGATAAAGTTGAATACATACATTGGCAATTTTAGAAAGTTCGATACATACAATGGTAAGTTTATAAGTTGAGTACATACAATGATGTGACAAGTTCGATACATACCCATGTAATTAACCCGTTTTTGATATATAACTTAATTTTAGTTGTTTATTTTCATTG
Organism: Centaurea solstitialis; assembly: GCA_030169165.1. Taxonomy (NCBI): domain Eukaryota; kingdom Viridiplantae; phylum Streptophyta; class Magnoliopsida; order Asterales; family Asteraceae; genus Centaurea; species Centaurea solstitialis. The sequence goes on along the minus strand of CM058042.1, from coordinate 79,939,191 downwards.
ATGCATTGAGTAATAGTAGGAAACATATGTGTATTTATATAGTATTATATATGTATACAGATTTGTCGTCATAGGATGCGTTATTTATTTATGTTGACGAAGGTTCAAGAGAAAACCTTAGAAAAACAAAATAACTAAGGAGTATTAGTCCTTTTACTAACAACACTTTTTGTTGTTTTTATTAATTATTCATCTTCGAGGACACATCTTCAAGACACGTCTCTTCATAAACGTCTTCTCTAGTAACAATAACAAACACACAAAAAATCCATTCTTACTTGACAAAGAACATCGAGGGATTCCAATAAACATAAAGGATCGAAGCATGACAATCAGAGATGGTGGATTGGTTGTGGATACGAGGATCAAAGACTATTGTTGTTTTCAAATGTTTGGTCTAATTCAACCTCTTCTTCGACAGTATAATTCCTCGTTTGTGTCTAGTTGCAGATCTGAGTTTTCATTAGTGATCTGAGTCCTCTTCTGGATGCATATCTGACTTTTCTCCAACGACCACATCTTCTTCTGTCTCCGACAACCTTCTCCACTTCATCTACCTTCATCAAGGTCCCTTCATATGAGTTTCATGTAGGAAAGGATTCAAAGATGTATGGGTCAAGAAGAAAAATGACATAACTTTGAGTAATTGCATAAGTGGTCCTTGTGGTTTGTTTTTGCTAAAGGAATTAACATGTCCTCATGTACAAGGCATATGGAGGGGATTTAACGAAGCCACTTGATGGTGTTATTCTTCAAGGACCAAATATCGAGCATTTTTGTATATCCTAGGGTTTTTTCTTACAATAAAAATTTTGCAGGGATCAAAACTAAAAAAAAAAAAATCAAGGAATGGAGGTTATAAAATAATTTGTTTATAATGGAAATCAAAATAAAATGTCTTATTTTTCTTCAATTACCTAAATCATTATTTACTTTTAGGCATTTTATCAATTCATTAAAGAAAAAGTTACGAGTATAATAGGTTTTTAACCCATGCGGTTTTAGGAAAAAAACAAACCACGAACCATAGAAAAAAACCACAATGATTATATTGGTAGCATATTGACAGGAGATGTGATGGGATATTCTATCCACCTTGGTTTGAATTCAGCATTGATAACCTTTGGCCATACTTAGTTCTAGGAAGCCAAATTTTAATTTCCATCACAATTTTAAGAATACAAAGATCAAAATAGCATTTGTTGAAAACCACGTTGATTGCTTTTGGCAAAAATAAGGTAGGAGATGAGCTAGTAAATGTTTGGTTGATCCATAACCTAGCTTATTGAAATGATAGTTGTAGTAATATTTTAGGAACTTTTTGTAGCATTTTCTAATTATATGCCTATTAATTATGATATCCAAAAATACCATTTTTGTTTATTTTACATACTCATAACATAGTTTTTACTATATATAATTTTATTCATAAGGAAGTCTTTATAAAACATAATTTATTTATAAGCTAACTTATCAACTATTAACTTATTAGTCAATAGGTCTTCCAATGCTGTGGCAGATTGGCTATTGCTCGGGGGTTTGTAGCGTCCTAACTGAGTTCGAACCTTCTCATACGCATGTCTGGAGGCATTTAAGTGGCGCCATGTTTGGTCCCCCAAAATTACCGGGAATTAGGCGGGTTTTGGCCCGGACACCTATCTAAAAAAAACTTGTTAGTCAACAGCTAGCTTATCAGCTAATTTACCCTACACAACCATAAAAAAACCTAATTCACTCTAAAAAAGACTCATTTATTTAATTTCCTACCGGTGATTATCTTTAATGTGTTATATTACAATTTAATGACGAAATCAATCAACTATAGTAACATTTTTATTTTCCTTCCTTAAAAATTAAAATACAAAAATCAATCGAAATCACGTCCAATTACATTATACATTAGCTGTCACGTTGACATAAACAGATTCAAATCGTTCATCTTTGAACCAATCGGCCAAAAGGTATCTTCTTCTTTGTCGTCTTCCCCATTAAGCCGAACGAACTTCAAACCCTTATAATTCTTCCATTTCCATTTCAATCACTGCAGATTGAGATTGAGAGCTGGAGCTCCACAATCATGGTGAACCCCGAACAAGAACAATCGAATTCCGGTCTCCGAAGACGAGGTTGTTCGTACCAGAAAGGAGACTTTCTGCCGGAGGAATCGTTTAAGACATGGGACAACTACACGGCCGCATTGGTTCAGACGCCTCACCGGCTGATGGACCGGCTGCTGACGCGGTCCGGGGACCAGGCAGAGCTCGATGCTCGGGCCCGAAGCCAGACGCAGATGAAGAAGACGCTCACGTGGTGGGATCTGATCTGGTTTGGGATGGGGGCCGTGATCGGGGCGGGGATTTTTGTGCTCACGGGACTTGAGGCTCGGGATGATGCCGGTCCCGCGGTCGTGTTGTCGTTCGTGGTCTCGGGCGCATCCGCGCTCATGTCGGTGTTTTGCTACACCGAGTTTGCGGTCGAGATACCGGTTGCTGGTAATTCTAAAAACTCTTCTACTTTCTATGATTCCTTCATATTGTTATTGGGATTATTCGAGTTTTTTTTTTTTTTGATTTGAGAATTTCTTACCATAAACTTTGAGATTTTGACCTGAAATTTAGTGATGAATCTTGCTTAATACGAGTAGCAAGCAGCCATGAACAGCCTTAGATTTACTCTATGAGCAATGATTTTTTGTAAATGTTTTTTTTTTTTTTCTGGAAAATCACAAAACATGAAATTTCCGAACTCATGTTTTTTTAGGACATGATTTATAGCATCTCCAACGATCTTGTTATAATTTATTGAAATAAAGATCGAAAGATTAAAATCTATAATAAGGTGTGTTTGGAAACTGTTTTCATTAGATAAGATTTTTAAAAAATTTAAGTTGAGTTGGGTTTTCAGGTTTCTACGATAGTTTTAGAAGACACATTTGTTGAAACGAAGGAATTTTTATTTTTTCAATTTTAGAAAAGTATAGTTAGAAAATTTTGGGAAGCTAGTAAAATTAGTCTTTAAAAAGAGAAAACTTTCATTTTATTGAAAAACTTTTGAACTTAACAAACCAAATATGTATTCTAAAATTTTATTTTCCTTAAATAAATTTCTTGAAAAAATGAAATATTTTTCACAACTGAACGCACTTAAAACTTTTTTTTCCATCTTCAACAACTTTTCAATTTGAAGAATTTATCATCATTTATATTATTAAAATACATACATTATATTTATTATTACAAAAAACTTTTTCGAAATTTTTAAACGATTAATTACACTATTGATGAAATATATCAAAATAATGTTTCTTTATCCATATTTAGAAGTCTTAGGGGGTGCTTGGTTGGGGGTATTGCAGGGTAAGGAATGGGAATGGTAATGAAAACTGATGCTTGGTCTGATATTATATAATGGAATGATTCCTGCAGATTCATTAATTTCGATTCCTGACCAAATTGGGGGGAATGAAAAATTTTCTTTTTACTCCGTTCTTTTTTCCATATGTCATTCCATTTTTTGATGTTAAATGGAACATCTATTGTATTTTCAAAGTGGAGAAAAATATTTTTTTAATATGAAACAATTTTTCATTGATTATAGTGGGTTAACCAAGCAGCATCAATACAATGCTCATTTTCATTCTCATTCTCCTGCATTCCCATTTTCATTCCCTAAAATGAACCAAGCACCCCCTTAGAGAAAATTTAGAAATTTTTATTTTAGCAAAATGTTGTTGCAGTAAGGAAATTTTCATAATTTTCTATTTTCACAATGTTATTGAAAATTGTATAGTCTCTAGTATTGTCATCTTTCTATACATAAATCGTATTGTCATCTTCGATTATAATATTTTAAAGTTAATAATTCACTACGTGTTGTAGTAAAAAAGACAAAATATCACTTTATACAGGTGTTTTAATTATAATGGAAATTGTTCAAAATAAGTATTTTCACCCTTTGCTTGCATCTTCTTTTTTTTTTTCTTCTTTCAAAATCACCTAAAAGTAACTATTAGGGGCATGGGACCCGTTTCTGATTTTTTTTTCTTTTTAAAATACTACATGAAAACATTGGTTTAAAATGAATATTCTGTACGATTTCGACATAACTTATCTTGGATGACTAATCAGATCTAAAACATTTATAGTGTGCTTGATTGTAGAATATTTAGAAAAAACGTGTATTTTGTTTATTTGGTTTTCAAAAGTTTTCTAAGAAATGAAAATTTTCTGTTTTTTAACTTTTATGTAAATTAGAAACTTGATTTTAGTAGTGTTTCGAATATTTTTAAACTCGTTTTTTGATTTTGTAAAATGAAAACTCTACCATTTTAACTAAACATTTTTTTCTAAAATTTTCACAAAAAATAAAAACTCAACTCTATTTTTAAAAAACATCTTTTTAATAAATAAAAACAACTTTTTACAACCAAAACACACTATTAATTTTTATTATATTTCAAACAAGATATAAATCAACCATCATCCTTGCACTTGGTAGGTTGCTTTAATTGACCGCTGCATTGAAAGAAGTTTGAAAATGATGTAGCATGTAGTAAACATATTCGTTTATAGCAAAACCAAGTTGACCTATTTGATTATTATTATTATTATTTTGAACAAGAAACCCATCCTAATTCATCAAATTGCATGAATTTAATTTCAGTATTTTCTAAATTACTTTAATACTAAAATTTATTATTGGTCCTTAAGGTTTACTAAGAAGTTTGATGTCTAAATTTTGATAAGTCTAGAAGTCATTCTTTAGATTTGGATATTGATTTTATATTGGTCTTTAGTCACTAATTACATTAAAACCTTCCTTCAAATGAAGGTTATTTTTGTATGTTTCTTTATAAGGATTAGTTATATATAACCTAATTTCATTTATATTGTATTTTTGTACTCTATCAACGAGACCATTTCACACCATCAGTGAAACTCCTATTGTCGGCCAAACCTTCGCTCCACCCTCCTCTCTCATCACTTTCTTTCCCTTGCCTTGACACACACACGCACATGACAAAAAATACTCAGAGACAAAAAAAAAAACCATAGGGACGAAATCTTTGATTTGGCTAGAGAAAGTCTCCCTAATCAAAATATACAACCTTAACCCTTCTTTCTCTTCGGGAACCCTCTTTCCCTCTCTTCTGCACACAAAACCAAAGGGATGGGATCTGGTGACCCTCTTTCCATCTTGTCCCATCAAAATCTCAAAGGAATGTAATATGCTTTTAAGCAAAATGCAAACCACAAAGAACGTTTTTTACATTTATAAAAATTGAAATCTTACTCTAAATTAGTAGGCTTCGAGGACCAAAATTAAACTTTATTCCAACTTTAATATATGTGAACGAGTCCATTTTGGTAATTTAGTGTTACTTTTATAGGTCGTTTTATTTGATTTCATTTTAAAAATCAAATCATGAAAGTTATAATATATAATTAAATGCGGATATTGATATACACATAAAAATACTTATGTTTCCCATCCTTTTCATTTGCAATAGTTTAGCCGTCTATATAGAATAATTAGGCAGTGGAAATATATAAAATGGTGAAAAAGTAGGAAATCATGTCATAAAAAGTCAAGCCTGATTTAAAGGTTATTTGTGGAGTGTGTTTGTGAGCTATAAATACTTAAAAGAGTCAACAATATACTACGTGGACGACGCCATTCCCATTTCCCACCCATAAAATCAAATTGTTCGAATGTGAAATGTATAGTCTAAACCATAATTTTGTTTTATTTGAATAATTTGATGAAACCTGTGGTATGTAAAAGTGCACAAATATTCAAATATTTGATTTTGGGGAAAAAATTATTTGAAACCAGAATTTTGAAAATCGGATATTTTTATCTGGGTCGGATTTTTTTAAAACTGGTTTTTGTAACCAAGTTGGATATTTAGGGGACTTGTTTATTACCGGGTCAAAACCGGATCCGATCAAGGTTTTATGAAGACCCAGATCTCTTTTATTCGGAGCAGTTTTATCGGAAACAAATTTTACCCCTCAAAACCGAACCGGTTATTTAAACAAAACCGTTTTTTCTAATTCGAAAAAGACCGGATCGGGTTGAAACCGATCTAAATCGATCAATAATTCCAAAAATGTGCATCTCTAGTGGTACATAAGAGCATCTCGAAGAGGTTTTTTTTATAGCTTCTTAAATATAAGGAACTAATGCGCACATTCAGCTTAAAAACATTTTCTTTTTTATGAACAACTGTTTTTGAAGAGTTCATTGATCTGAATTTCAGAAACTCTTATAATTTCTTCATTTTAAAAAAAGTTTTGATGATTTATTAGAGTAACAATTCTTAAAATCTCAAATTATTTAAAATATGGAATACCGAGTATTTTTTTCTTTATTTTGCTACTGCATAATCTATATATTTTTCCTAAAAACTCCAAATTTAGAGAAAACTCTAGATATTATTTGATATAAGGTATGTAAAAAATAAAATAAAATATTTTTATTTTTCTTTACTCTAGTTTATATTATTAATTTAGTATACTAAAAAATTGTTTTAATAATATTGTTAGAAACTACTTTAAAGTTTAATCATAATACAAATATTTATAATTAATTATTTTTTTAACATGTCTTTTTCGATAACTTTATATATTTACATAGTTTTTGTAAAACATAATTATCAATCAACTAACTAATTTGTTAAAAATAGCCTAAAGCTTGATGTATAAAAAAACAAATTAATTTTTTGATTCATTCTTACAAATGAGATTGAATATCATTATTCATATAAAATCTTTCTAAAAAGTATACTTAGATGATAAACTTAATATTAATAGCATAGTAAGTATTGAAATTTAAAAAAAAGAACCAACTAAATATAACTATTTGATGTCTGAGTTCTGATTTTCTATCTTTACTCTAATTAAATATAATCATGTAAACTAGGGTTGATGATAGTAATTGTACAACACTTTCAGGTGGCTCATTTGCTTATTTGAGGGTGGAGTTAGGAGACTTCGTAGCGTTTATTGCGGCCGGCAACATCCTCCTTGAGTACGTGATTGGCGGAGCTGCGGTGGCCCGTTCATGGACATCCTACTTTGCCTCGCTTTGCAACTACGAAGCCGATGATTTCCGTATCACCGCTCATGGGCTAGCCAAGGACTACAACCATCTGGACCCCATTGCAGTCGGTGTCATCGCCATCATTTGCGTCATCGCGGTCCTCAGCACCAAGGGCTCGTCTCGAATCAACTACATTGCCTCAATCGTCCACATTGTTGTCATCTTGTTCATCATCATATGCGGCCTCATTAAAGCTGACACTGACAACTACACACCCTTTGCGCCATATAAAGTCCGAGGAGTTTTCAAGGCCTCGGCCGTGCTCTTCTTTGCGTATGTCGGGTTCGATGCCGTTGCAACCATGGCCGAGGAGACTAAGAATCCGGCCAAGGACATCCCGATCGGCCTTGTGGGGTCGATGGTCATCACTACCACCCTGTATTGCCTGTTGGCAATAACCCTTTGCTTGATGCAACCGTATAAAAAGATAGATAGCCAAGCTCCTTTCTCGGTAGCGTTTCAAGCGGTCGGGTGGGACTGGGCGCAGTATGTGGTTGCTGCCGGAGCTCTAAAGGGCATGACCTCTGTTCTCCTGGTCGGAGCCGTTGGACAAGCCAGGTAAGGGAATGATTGCTAGCAGCTTAATGAGACTCACAACTTATCGTGTCAGTTATACTGGTAGTGGCTTAATGATATAGGAAGTAACTTATTTAGTCAACTTTCAGAGGGAAGCTTAATGCAGAAAGCCAAGTTTTTCCAAGCCTGCCACTCCCATTTAAACAAACATGTTCCTTCTATCTACCCCCAAAAAATTTCTTCTTTGTCTATACAAATTACTCAACACCAATAACTTTATATACACAGGACTTAATGGAAAACCAACCAAACAGCTCCTTAGGAAACGGGTATAATCTATGTACATCTATCCCTAAACCCTACTTAGCAGCCCGCTAGGCCCAGCCTGAAGGGTCCGATAGCGAACCGGGTTTAGACAAAAACAGGCTTAGGTTTGCTTGCTGGATTAGGCCTGTTGGACAAAAAGATAGGTTAGGCCCAACCCATGCCTTTAAATGATTACTATAGATATACTCATTTCGTTTGGTTTAATGATATCTGATTGTCTAAATATTTCAATCTTGTTGCAGATACTTGACCCACATCGCTCGAACACACATGATGCCTCCATGGTTTGCGATCGTGGACGCAAAAACTGGTACTCCCGTGAACGCAACCGTCACCATGCTCGCAGCAACAGCCGTGGTCGCTTTCTTCACCAAACTCGACATCCTCGCGAACCTCCTCTCCATCTCGACGCTCTTCATCTTCATGCTCGTGGCCGTCGCCCTCCTCGTCCGCCGCTACTATGTCACAGGCGTCACCACCGCCGCCAACCGTAACAAGCTCATCGCTTGCTTGCTAACCATCCTCATTTCGTCATGTGTCACAGCCGCGTACTGGGGATTATCCGAAGACGGTTGGATCGGATACTGCATCACGGTCCCGATCTGGGCCGCTGGAACCATCGCGCTCTGGGCTTTCGTCCCACAGGCACGACAACCGAAGATGTGGGGGGTCCCGTTGGTTCCGTGGCTGCCGTCGACATCGATTGCGATCAACATTTTCCTTCTCGGGTCGATCGATAAGGACTCGTTTGTGCGGTTTGCAGGATGGACCGGGTTTTTGTTGCTGTATTACTTCTTCTTCGGACTTCATGCAGCTTATGATACTGCCAAGGAGGAGGAGAAGCAATGGAAGAATGTAGAAGAAGGGGAAGAAATGAAGAAAGGGTATGCAAATAACAAAAATGGTTCAGTAGCTGCTTCTGATACATCATAGTTTATTATCTGATTATATGGGTTTTTATTCTACAAATGTATGTGTTTATATTAAGATTGGAAGTGTTGGGTTTCAAATATAAATCTAGTTAAAATGACAGTATGACCAAACAAATCCTATAAATTTCATATAAATATAAATATAAAGCTAGTGTATATCTTACCCTAAAGGGTAGACAAATCTTTTAGATACCACATGGGGTACTAGAGAGGTGGTTTTCATGTACATGTGACCAATGGATAAATTAATTCCTCTCTATTAATTAAAAGTCAAATTATCATTTAATTAATTTAAAATATGTAATAATTAAACATTATTTACATGCCTTTTTCATAATGGACATTTATTGTGACAGAATAATGTGGATGAGCTATTGTGTAGGAGCACCAAAATTATATCGAATTAGTTTTCGGCCTACTTCAAATCTATAGTTGTCAGTTGTTCGATAGCTTATTGATATGCTACATAGCGAATAGCAATAAATAGCGGCCGTTATTTCATATATAGTGATAGCCTTCTAAAAGATACATTATATATTATTATAGAGGCAGGTTCATACGAGAACAATGTTAATTTAAGAAAATGCGACGACGATTCTCAGCCACACATTTTCGGTTACGGTGGACACGAGCATGGAGGATTGACGCGATTCATGGAGGGGGGAGTTGATAAAAGGAGGGTGACCCGCCTTTATTGACCGGATGAGTGGTTGAGAATCGTCCTCACGTTTTCTTAAAAAGTTATGTTTCTCGCATGAACCTTTCTCAATTAATATATTACCTAAAAAGTCTTAAAATATTTTATATGTTAGAGAACAAAGTCGAAGGAGGCAGACGAAGCTTTTTTTTACCGTTTGAAAGTAAAAACCCCAGTTACTGATATTTAGTATTTACCAAAGTAAAAAAGGAATTACAAAAGTACCATTGATATCGCTATATACATGGCAACGCCACATTCTCGCTACGCTATTGCGATCGCTATGCGCTAATTATCACTATTGACAACAGTGTTCAGACCCTACCCGTAAGTGATCCCGAAGCCCAGTCTAGGCCTATACCCGATCAAGCTACTTCTATTTTTAAGGTCCGGTTAAATCCCCAACCTGAAAAGGCCCGAATCTTACAGAAAATTATAAACGATCTTCTCGTGGTCTCTATCATCATCTATGTACCCAACGAGTCCAATTGGACCATGAATCATGTGTCTTACTACATGACAAAATAATAGACAGACCCAAATGTTTTTAGGGACTGTTTTCCTGAAGTTGTAGGTGAAAGCTCTGAATTGAATCATTAAACTCAAAAACATTGTCATTTGAACAAGGATGATAATCTACATTAATTAAACAAGAGTCTTTCACGTAAAGCGAAAGAAAGAAGTGAACAAACAGAGAGTCGGAGTGTAACTAAGTAACTAACGAGGGGCCTTCTTTTTGCCGGCAATTGCAATCTTCTTACCCTTCAAAGTCCTGCAATTGTTCTTCGTGCGTTGTCCTCTACAAGGCAGCCCCTGAATATGACGTATGCCTCTGTAACATTGAATTTCTTTCAATCTCCTAATAGCAAGCGCATTGAATCGCCTCTGTAACATAAAATTTAAAAAAAAAAATTAATCCCAACATCAAGATTCATCCTCAACAAAAACCACCTTGAATGATCAAATCAACAAGCACATTCGAACGGACTCTTTAGTCAAGACTCGTGGAGATGTGTCCTTATGGCTTTATCCAAGCGGGTAAAGAGATGGGCATCTTTATAGAGTATAAGAAAATGTCCTTAGTCCTCAAACTACCCTTTGTCTCTATCCCAAAATACGTGTTCACATTTCTGTTTTAAGTTTGTTTTCACTTAACAAGTAAGTGAGAAGTGCCTACTTTCCAATTATAACTTTAACTAAGAGATGAAGAAGTTCATCACTCCCTCTATTACTAAGAGTATACTAAAATTGTGTCTCTGTTGCTGCGGACATTTACTTTGGGGATGGAGGGAGTAGTTGTTTTCATATGAAATGAACAGGATGCGATCTACACAAACGAAAAAAGAATTAAAAAAGACAACGTGGACACTAACTGAAAATCCAATTTCTAAAGGTTAAAAACACAATAAGACTCTAATTTGAATAATAAGTTTAAATAAGTAAACTAAGATAAGCATGAAACATTCTATCCTACTAATTATCAAGAAATGAGTGTTCTAAGATGCATTATATAAAAAATTGGCTTCTTATGTGCAATGAGTCCCTTTCTTAGGTAAAATGCACAGAAATGGAACATACTTTTGTCCGTGTTCATACTTTGAAAAAACATCTTTCAAAAGCTACATTAAGAGGTATATATAGTTTGGACAAACAACTATTTTAGCATCCAATGCCTAACATGGCAGAGCGTACACGATCTTCTAACTAAATACCCATAAACATAAAACCTTAATTGGGATTTAGAAAGACGGCTCAAAAACATAAATATCACCAAAGTATTTTCCATTTCCATTTCCATGCAATTTATACTTAGCTTCCTAAAGTTCTAATTTGAGAACCATATTTATCCATACAAAGAGTATTCTAGAGAAACAATATGCAAATTAAGGCTACATCCAGCAAACTAGATGATAAATTAGTTGTTGGTTGAAAAACTAGTTTCTTTAACAGACATGTTGGTACAAAACTAGCTCATAAACAAGATAAACAACCAAAATAATCTAAAACAAAAATGTTAGAAAAATCAAATCAAAAAATATAAGAAGTGTAATTGGGAATGGAAGCCCATGAAGCTCATTGAAATGCTCCTCTTACAAAATCCGAAAATAACTTAAGGGTTGTTTGGTTCACGAAATTGAAAGGAATTTGATGGAATTGAAATGAAAAATTCCTTAGTGATGTTGGTTGGTTTCCGGAATGAACCTCCTTTGAATTCCATTGGGTTCCACAATTTAAGGAATTCATCATTCCTTAGCTTACGCCCTGTTCTCGAGTTCTTTTAAAGGAAGAAAATGAAAGGATTTGTAAGGAAATTAACAAAAGTGTATTGTCGAGTTTTTCTAGAGGAAGGAAAAAAGGATTTGGAGGGATAATTTTTCCTTTTTCTCTCTTAATAGTCATCACCCCAAAAGTGGGATGATTTGAAAACTAATTTTTCCTTTTTCTCTCTTAATAGAACACGGCTAGGGCTTAAGTGAAGGAACCAAATTCCTACCAACGAAAGACATGGTCAATTCCATCTAATTCCATTTTGCAAACCAAACACCCCTTAGCTTATGGTTGCAAAAAAATTTCCTAAAACCCTAACATATCTATTTGAAAACTAAATTTAAGAAGCATTGTTTCAGAATCCCTAAACTCAAAAAAAAAACTAGGGCATATGGAGTGAGTAATAGCAACAACAATTCATAAAATGCAGAATGAGAAAAGGAATTATTCCAACAAACATACAAGATCTCCTTCAATCATGTATTTGGATACTTCATCACGAAGCACAATAAGCTCTTCTTCAGACAAATCCTTGGTGATTTTGTTCTCCATTTTGAGGTCATTCAAGATCTCAAGAGCCCTAGTTCGCCCAATTCCATGGATATACTGTAACGAATACTGCACTCTCTTGTTGTTAGGTATCTCCACTCCTCCAACACGAGCACATCTTATGCTCAATCCACCAACCTAAAAAAAATTCAATTCAATATCAACTTTAACTCAATTCTTCTTCCATTGTTATTAACATCAATTAACAGGAAGAGAAGAAGAAAAAGCCCCAATTTCATGAATGTTACCTTTGGAGGATTGAAAGTGGAGAAGGATAGAGATTTTGGTGGAGATTTGAAGGAAAAGGAGGAGGAGTTGCAGATAAGGGAGAGTGAAGGTGCCACTGGTGTTGCTAGCGCTTGAGCCATGGCTGGTGTACCTGTCTATGGAGGAGTGAAGAGGAAGAAGCTTACCCAAATGGGGGTCTTATCCTTCTACAATGGTGACAACTTTTCCTTTTTTTACCCATAGAGTATTGTGTATTGGCAAGCTTAGTCCCTGTAATTTTGTTTATTTAGATTGTAACTTAAGTATACCCACAACACAAAATAGACAAATACAAATAGTCCCAAAAAGGTCATTTTTTTAGAGGATTATCACTTATAAGCATGAGTTGTTAACATGGTTATAATTAGCTCATTGTAGCTTTGTTTATATGTGTTATGGCTTTAAAGCTTAGGTTGGCTTCCACATAGTTATGGTTGTATTCGAAGGTTTAACTTGTATTGTAACGTGTTATGATGTGTTATGACACTTTTACAACACATTGTTTTTTAAGGTTTATGGTTATTTTTATATATAATTTATGGGATAAATTTTAACTATATGCGAGACTTAAGACTTGCGTGAACATAAAATGAAAGACTAAAACTAAAACCTTAAATATTTAATCCTTTGTTGCACTCTTGGTAAGTTGGTGTCATTTTTATAAGCTATATATATTTTGCGTTAATGGTTATATTTTTTTCTTTTTTTAGTGTTATGGATTTAATCTGTTATATGTTATTGTTTAAAATACTAACATACACAAGTACGATTGTGTGTATGCCCAGTGGCGGATCCAAAAACTTTGATAAAGGGGGTCGGAATTTAAGTAAAAATAATATTATGAAAATCGCGTTACCCTCATTACCGATTTTGAAAGTTAGACATTCTTTTTAAAAGATATTTTTCATATTTCTTTTAGCAAATTAACATAACAATTTTCTTAAACATTTTTTTTTTATTTTCCTAGCAAAATAATAGAACAATTAACATTTAGCCATATACAATTAACAAAAATTTAACAATTAGACGTTAAATAAGAATTACTTATTCTAACAATTAACAATAAATATTTTTTAGTTACAAATAAATCTTAGTGATTCTTTAAAGATAATGCTACAATATTCTATCGTATTAGTATGACTTAATAATTATTCTCTATGTAAGGCGTTTAGCTCAAATTACTTTATAAAAATTATATATATACAATAAGTCAATAATTACTTGTAAATTTAAAATTTAAGAGAATATGTATTGCATAATACTAAATTTTTATCACCAAACCACAGGGACCAAAAATGTAATTAACTCATATTTTTATCAACTAGTTTATAATATATTATAATTAAATATATAAATAACTATATACAAAATAACATTAAACTTAAATCAAATAATAAGTATATTTATACCAACAACACCTTTTTATATGTTTGTATAAATCAACCGCAAGACAGAATACATAAATAAAACGTTGGTATACATTCAACATTTAAAATCAAGGATTTAATTTGAGCCATCAAATTTTTTATGTATCTTGAGTTTTATTAGAATTATGCTAAAAGAGTTGGTCAATCAAAAAAACTTGGGGGGTCAAACCCAAAATATTTGGGGGATCAAAGTGAAACTATGTTTATAAAATGTGAAGTTTATCATATTAAAATCAATAATTTAGTGGATGCAATGGGTCAGCTGACACCCCTTCCCAAAGGGTGAATCCGCCCCTGTGTATGCCATCTTAAGACACGTCTAGGAAAACGTCACGGTCTTATTATAAGCCATGCCACGCCTAACGTCATTTATAACGTTGGTCTTTTATAATAGTATTGACTAGGGGTTGATGTACTGCACATATGCATGGTTAGAAACTTAGAATGTGAACATCAATGACGTATCTAAAATTTCTGGTGAGTGGTGACTAAAGTACACCATACATACTTGAGGATTTGGGAGGTGGGAAAGTATGGTTATGTCATATGTGGGATGGTGGTAAATAGAGAGTCTAAATAAAAATCTATGAATCGAAGAAAATTAAATTAAACTTTAACAAGTTCTCTCTTTTAAATATTTTAACATTAGTTATATTACTAACGTTTTAAAAACTTTTGGTTTTAATAATAATATATTCAACTTCATTGATGAAAGAAATAAAAAAATTCATTCTTTTCTCCTTTTTTTCCTAAATTTTAGAGATTTATTTAAAGAATTTGTCGGAATAAAAATACCACAAAGTCTTTATTTTCTTTATTAGAATCTATTTGAGATGCTCTACCAAGGAAGACTGGAAGAGGGAGTAGAAACTAGAATGTATAGGTGCTTGGAGAACTGGTAATTGATGAGAAGTTAGTAAAAAAGAGATTTTGAATTTTGCAAGACTAAGAGCAACTTCAACCCTAACGACAAAAAAAGGCAAATTTGTGGGGCCGTAGACATTAAAATTCGCTTCCTTTCCAACCACACAGCATTTACACCATTTGAATAGAATACCGGCATATTTGTTGTTTCTCTTCCATCCCCGGAAAATTTGAGTTCTCTTTGCAGGTCGATTGGAGTTGACAGACCGGTAAAACACTATCTTTGCCCGACAATTGGAGTTGGTATAAAACAGATATAGATAAAACAATTGACATAAAGTTTTAAAAATATGAAATGCATGTTTATATAAATCTCAGTCATGTAGATTGTACATGATAATAACGATTGAAAGTTTCTTAAATCGATTGGGGAAGAAAAGCCTATTTTTTTATGCAAGTGCAGTCTTAAAAATGGAAGGTCCAAAAGCCTACTTTTTTATGCAAGTAAACGTTAACCTTTTTCTAATGCAACCCGGATCAACATATTATAGCCCCACTAAAACCTTACTACTTTTCAAGAAAATGTCTTTTGCACAATTGCATCTGAATTACCTATTCAATAACAAAAATTAAGGGCAACATAATGAAGCCAATTTATACAGAAAAGGCAATGTTGTGATCCTAATGATAATGAAGCCAATTTATCTTGATGGTTTTAGTTACAATAATGTCCATCAAATAAATCAATGAGTGCTCATCAAGGGGAATAATACTCTACATAAGCTAGGTGCAAGAGTTAAAAAGGTTACACATGGAGCACTTTAGGTCTTTTAGTTTTATTATATCCATCATTCAAGGGAGCATATAGACTAGAGATGGCCAAATACCGGTCCCGGGCTGGTCCTAACCGGTCCTTAATCGGTCCGGTCCTAAACAGTAACACACCGGGACCGGTTAAGGAGTAACCGGTTACGGTTCGGTCCGGTCCTATGATTCGAAGGTGAGGACTGGTTAGGCTACTTCAGATAACCGGTTAACCTTAACCGGTTAGAACCGGTTATGGATCAGGACCTTTCTTTTACAACTATATAAACTTGCAAAAGAAAGGTCACGTTCGTTACTTTAAAACTACGTTTTATTATTCTTTGAAAATATAAGCTAAGTACATTAATTATATATAAAATAAAATACATCGTTTAACGAGAGAGAGTTGAGAGAGTAGAACTTGCAAAAACGAATACGAATTATAACGAGAACTTCGCATTTTTTGCGTTTTTCGTAAGTTTGTAAGTTGGTATTCATCCCAAACCCCACACCACTTATTTATATGGCAAATGGGGTCAAAAGGAGCTAAAAAAAGGTCATCTATGCTGAAAATTGAAGCCAACGTCTATATTAACGGTAATATTTTTTGAATGCATCGGCTCGGTCCTTAACCGGTCCCGGTCCGGTCCTAACCGGTCCTGTGAAAAACGCCAAAAATCGTAACCGATGGTGTGGACCGGTTGACGGACCGGTCCTTAATCGGTCCGGTCCTAACCGGTTACGGCTCGGTCAAGTCCCCGGTTAACCGGCCGGTCCGGTCCTTTTTGGCCATCTCTAATATAGACATAGTTAGCTCAATGGCTAAGGCTAATAGATGGGTTAGAGGCCCAATCTTATATGATTCGAACTTGAGCATGTTAATTGTACTTCATATACCTACCATTCAATGTAATAGAATCTTGATGATTAAATGGCGTTATCCACATATATTTGCATCCCAAGGTGGGATCTTCATATGATCTTTTTTATTCTTTAGTAATGCCACTACCTATGCTTCTACTTCTTTTTTGTGATCAATCTATAGTCCAAGAAACAAATGGTACTAAATTGAGATGTGAAGTACTGTTTTTCTGTGAAAGCCCATGAGGAAAAGCAAGATGACTGACAGTTTAAAATAGACATCGGGTCTTTCAAACCCGTTTTCAACAAGGAAAACAAGGACAACGCTCTCTTAGGCTTAGCTTGGGCAACGTCAGCCTTCATGGTTGAAAGGGACAAATTGGGCTTCTTCAGGCCAGCCTTATTGGCATGTTAGCTTAACCGAGTATTTCTCAATCAGATCTAGGACCGAGCTTGCCCAAAACTTTTTGGTCTAATTGGGCTCTTACACCTGCCCAGATAAGGCTTTGGGCTAGCTAGGGTCGAGACTTACTTGGACGGACCTAGGCCTTACATCTCTAAGTTTAAAACAAAGAATAAAATCAAGAAATATAAGCAATCTTTGATTCTTGCCAATACAAGTCATTCACTACCTCAAGAAAATGAATCTTGTTAATGTATTTACACGACCCATCATAGTAAAGAATTTTCTTGATGACAGGGTTCATTCCAATCTTTTTGAAGACCCTGTTACATTTGTACCAATATTATATACTACACCGAAATTTAAAAAACACCAAAACTTGTCAAAAAGTACAACCCCAAAACATGGGCTAAAACTTTATAATTACGGTCTTTTTCCATATTTAAAATCGGTCTTTTGTCATTCATAGATCGGCTTAAAATTCTTGTAAGCAATGACCGCATAAAAAGGGTCCGACCCAGAAACGAATCCCAACAACCCTTTG
Source organism: Centaurea solstitialis (assembly GCA_030169165.1). NCBI lineage: Eukaryota > Viridiplantae > Streptophyta > Magnoliopsida > Asterales > Asteraceae > Centaurea > Centaurea solstitialis. Next base: position 79,921,628 of record CM058042.1, on the reverse strand, counting down.
ATCCAACCAAAAACCGAACCATCCACTTTCACACCATCTCCTAACTTTCGCACCACTTCTGGCTCAGTAAACCCTTCTACACATTGAAAATACTGAACCACCAACTGCACCCTCCCGAACCCGGTCCCTTCTCTCCACGCACCAATCGCCTTCTCGTAAAACAAGCGGTTACTAAAGCTCACAATAAACACCCCACCTGGCCTCAACAACCGAAACACCTCCGCGAAAACCTTCTCGGGCTGCTCGAGATATTGAACACTAACCGTGCATAAAACGGCATCGAAACTAGCGTTCTCGAACTCGAATTCTTGATCTTGGTTGAGATCTTTGACGACAAAGTAATCGAGCCTGGGGTTCTTGGCTAGCTCCTGTGGGTTAAGCCCATGGCCAACCACTTTCTTGAACTTGACCTCTTGTGGCAAATGGCTAACCCATGAGCTCATGAGGTCGAGAACTTCGAATTCCGAGCGAAGTCTCTTGCGGTAAAGATCGGTTAGAGTCGCGATGAAGTTATCGTCGACGTGGGTCACGAACCGCGGGTACGCGTAGAAGTCTCTATCGGGAGAGATGTTGAATTTGGTTCTACCTTCTTTGGTGAGAACCAAACGCTTGATTTTGCCAGCAGATGATTGGGATTTAGGTGGGTTGATTTGGTTTTTGATTATGGTGGTGGGATTGGATTTTGGAACATGGTTCCATTGGAAGGGTTTGAGGGTTGGTTGAAGAAGAAGGGTGTTCATATCGAGAGGTTGTTGGTTTGTTGTGTCCACCAACAAGAAAAAAGGGATGGATAAGGTGATTGTTTTTTTAGGGGAATTATAGCATCATCTTCAATTGCTTTGTTAAAATAGTAAAAGGTGGGTTTTGGTTTTCTTTAAGATCTCTGAAAGTAGAGAGAGAAATATTATTTTAATATCATTCACCAATAGCATAATATTGTTTAAAAGTTTTTAAAAATTTTATTGAAATAATAAATGTAATGTATATTTTAATAACATAAGTGATGATGAAATCTCTAAAATACAAAAGTTGTTGGAGATGAAAAAGTAAGATTTTAGAAACTTTGACATTTCATTTTATATTTTAGAAAAAATATAGAAAAGTTGTTGGAGATACTCTAAATGGACCCTCTATGAGATGAATAGGTTATTTATGTAAGTATACAGGTGAGACTTTTTACAAGATGAATAGGTTTTTTATATGAATATACTGGTGGAACCCGGTATAAAGGATCTTTTTTTTATATGAGTGTATTAAAAATTAAAGGGGATTCATGTAACAACATTTTTTTTTATTGTTTTTTGATTTTATATACCAAGTATTTTATAGCTAAGCAAGTTTATAATTTTTGATTATGTATTCATGCAATAGAATATGATGTATTTTATTGGAAGAAAAAAAATTAAAGGACTTATTCATTAGAAAGGTTTTAATTAATTAATATTTTTACCCTTACTACAATGTTAACCTTTTTGGTGGAGTAAAAAAATAATATTTTTTAACTACTATCATATAATATATTAATAAAAAAAAAAACCTGAGGCCCTATTTTTAAATAATGATGGTTAGAAATTGGTCTCGGGCTAATTCTAACCAGTTACCGACCAAGCCGGTAAAAAATAGTGCGTTACCTTAACCAGTTAAGTCGTAACCGGTTATTGTTAAGGGGGTCCGGAGTTATAACTGGTTAAGCTAAACGGTTAACTGGTTAACCTTGACCGGTTATAACCGGTTACATAACCAGCTAAGGCTTTTTTTTTTTAATAAACATTATAATTATTACAAACTTCAAAAAAAGGTCAATCAAGTTACTTTAAAAATATGTTTTATTATACTTTTAAAATTTTGAACCAAGTACATTAATTATACATAAAAAAATACATCGTTTAACGTTTGGATTTAATCCATCCCATGGATTGTAGTGAAGCCATCCCATGAATGATGAAATTGTAGCAAGAACTCTTCGCGTTTTTAGCATATTTTGCGTTTTGTAAGTTGATATTGACCCCAAACACCACACAACTTATTTATAAGGTGTATGGGTGGTAAAAATGCGAAAAAAGGGTCTAAAAATTGGTTACGGTTATAACCGATTACGGTCCAGTTATGTAACCGGTTTCAGGCTGATTATAACCGGTTATGCAAAAAACTACAAAAAACTTAACCGGTGGTGATAACCGGTTGCTTGACCAGTTAGACGACGGGCCGATTATAACCGGTTACCGATCGGGCTAGTTATAAGAGGTTAAGGATGGCCATCTCTATTTCTAAATAGCCACCCGCCCTCCCTCTCCCGGAACGACAATGGTCAATGGATAAAGACAATAACATAATATATATTTCTTTGTGCATCAAGATAATGTTGTGGCATTGTGTTATATTAGCAATACTAAGGCATTGTTTGGTAAAAATAAGCTAGCTTATAAGCTGACTTATAAGCTAGCTTTTTTTCTGTGTACATGTTTGGTAAGACAAAAAGTAGCTTATAAGCTAGCTTTTTCATAAGCTACTTTGAGTAGCTTATGAGAAGTTTTTTGTGACTTTTTCCAATTATACCCTTTATTAATATTAACTATTATTAATTAAAATTATATATTAATTATTATATAATAATCATTAATAAATAATAATTATTAATAAATATTAACTTTTAATAATTAAAATTATATATTGATTAAATTAAATTATACATTATTTATTTTCAAATATTACTAATTATATTAGATATTATTTAATATTTTTAAATATCAAAAAAAATATAATAATTTTTAAAATGTTATAAAGTTAAACTATAAATCATAAATAACTTTATGCCCAAGATTTTAGAGAAACATGATAACCACATATATTAAATAATATACATACCTGATGAGGCCATTGTGTTAGTAAGCATATCGTAGGATGAAACGTGAAACCTTCAACTGGTAATTGATTTCTCTCTTCTTCCCTTTACCTCTATAATGAGTTTTAATATTTGTGATGATTGAATTGATGGAATTCAATCTCTTATTTATAGGTGAAGAGAGGACCAATTACCTAAAATACATTGTTGTTTATCTTCCATCAAGATATTCATAATCTTAATTGTATTAGGATTTATCTCCTTACCAAATTAACAATCATTGAATTTGGTATGTTAATAATCAATCAATTTAGTATATTCCAAAAATAAAGATAATTACCATTGACCATATTAAGATACTAAAATATAATTATCTTACAGTCTCCCACTGGTCAAGAGTATTAATCTTTTAACAATTATAATTTGGAATCATAAGGCGCGCATAAATACTAAATTAATTATTCATAATATCTTCATTAAACAAGTTGTTCACGTAAGTCATAGCGGTTCCACATTATCCGTTTATTCATCAATATGGTTCCTTCCATGTACTATGACGTAACCAACTTATTTAATTAGATCTTTAAGTAGGAGTATACATGATGGTCCCATAAAGTTCTTTATTCAAGAACAATTTCTGTCGACAATTATCCATTCACATAAAGTATACAAAATGGAGACAGAACCAAAATTCAGAATTTCAAAATAAGAGCTCTACAATTGGTCAATTTAAATATAAAAAACAAGACTTGAAACTCAGTAATCAGTAATCCTCACTAGACCCATACTAGGCACATGCTGTTGAAAGGTCTTAGGAGGTAACCCTTTCGTCAGTCCATCTGTAATCATGAGACTTGTACTTATATGCGTGATGAACAATTGTTCTTTCTGAATTGCTTGCTTCACCAATAGATATTTAAGGTCCATGTGTTTTGTTCCTTTGGAATATCTATCGTGCTTTGAGAAAAATACAGCTGCCTTATTATCACAATAAAGATTCAATGGTCCAGAAACAAAATTCAAGTCTCCAAATCTTGATATGAAATTTCGCAGCCATAAGCAATGATTCATAGCTTCATGACAAGCTACAAATTCAGCTTCCATCGTAGAATTCGCAATAATCGACTGTTTGACACTCTTCCATGATACTGCTGCACCAGCGAGTAAGAAGATATAACCAGAAGTGCTTTTCAGCGTGTCTACGCATTTGGCATAATCGGAATCTGAATATCCAACCAACTCTAGTTGTTCTGACTTTCTATATGTAAGACAAAGGTCTTTTGTACCCTGTAAGTATCTCAGAACTTTCTTTGCAGCCCTCCAATGATCCATTCTTGGATTGACTTGATATCTTCCCAACATGCCTACAACAAAGCTGATGTCTGGTCTTGTACAAACTTGTGCATACATCAAACTTCCTACTAATGAGGCATAAGGAATTTTCTCCATCTGTTTACGTTCCAATTCATTTTTAGGACATTGATAGAGACCAAATGTGTCTCCTTTCTGAATTGGAGCAACACTTGCAGAACATGTGGCCATGGGAAATCTTTTCAAAAACTCTTTCAATGTATGTTTTCTGGGAGAGTCCTAGTAATCCACGTGATCTGTCACGAGATATTTCTATCCCTATCACATAGGAAGCCTCACCCATATCCTTCATTTCGAAGTTTTTAGAAAGATACACTTTAGTTTCATGCAATAAGCCAAGATCACTACTAGCCAATAATATATCATCAACATACAAAACCAAAAATATGAACTTCCTCCCACTGATCTTGAGATATATGCATGGATCTACGACATTTTCTTCAAAACCAAAAGCGTTAATGGTTTCGTTGAATTTTAGATACCACTGTCGGGAGGCTTGTTTAAGTTCATATATTGATTTCTTAAGTTTGCAAACCTTGTCTTCCTGTCCTTTCAAGGTGTAACCTTCAGGTTGACTCATATAAACTTCTTCTTGCAACTCACCATTAAGAAACGCTGTTTTCACATCCATTTGATGTAACTCTAAATCGTAATGAGCTACGAGAGCCATGATAATTCTAAGAGAGTCTTTCTTTGACACAGGAGAAAAAGTCTCTTTGTAATCAATGCCGTCTTTTTGAGTAAAACCTTTGGCCACAAGTCTGGCTTTATATCGCTCTACATTGCCATTACAGTCACGTTTTGTTTTAAAAATCCATTTATTCTTGACTGTTTTGTGTCCATCCGGCAATTGAGTGAGTTCCCAGACTTGATTATCTGCCATCGATTTTAACTCGTCGTTCATGGCATCAATCCACTTTTTAGAATTATCACTAGCAATGGCTTGTGAATAAGAAACTGGGTCTTTCATTATCACTATGTCAAAATCAGATTCTTGTAGATAACAAACATAATCTTTTGAAATGGCATTTCTCCGTTCTCGAACAGATCTTCTTAGTACCGGTTGTTCTACAATTTCTTCATTGGCAATGATTTCATTATGGGATTGTGATTGATGTTGTGGTTCTTCATTGTTTGTCGATTCAACAATGGTAGAATCCACTAACGATCCTTCATCGTTATGCGGTTCAACAATGGAAGGAATCGCCTTGTCTGTATTTTTTATGGGTAATGGGATTGTTACCCTAGTTTCATGCACAGACTTATCTTCCACAAAAGTGCTCCCACTAATCATGCCATCCATAATGAATTTGACGTTTCCAGTTTCTATAATTCGCAACTTATGGTTAGGACAATAAACTATGTACCCTTTGGATTTTTCAGGAAAACCGATGAAATATCCACTTATAGTTTTCATATCCAACTTTCTTTCATCAGGATTATAAGCTTTCGCCTCGACTGCACATCCCCAATCTTGTAGGTGTTTCAAACTGGGTTTCCAACCTTTCCACAATTCAAAAGGAGTCTTTGGAACTGCTTTACTAGGAACCCTATTCAAAATATATACAGCCATGCGAAGAGCATATGTCCATAATGATACGGGTAAGTTAGCATGGCTCATCATGCTTCTAACCATTTCTAAAAGTGTGCGATTTCTCCTTTCAGCTACACCATTCTGCCAAGGAGATCCTGGCGTTGTGTATTGAGCTGCAATTCCAAGCTTTTCGAGGAGCTTGGCAAAAGGTCCAGGATGTTGTCCTGTTTCGTCATATCTACCATAAAATTCTCCACCTCTATCTGACTTATGATCTTCACCTTTTTCTCTAATTGTCTCTCAACCTCCGTGATAAACGCTTCAACAGCATTTACTGATTGAGATTTATTATGCAATAAGTAGAGATAACAATAACGTGAATAATCGTCAATAAAGGTGATAAAATAATTTTCTCCATCAAAAGTTGGAACATCAAAAGGTCCACAAATATCTGTATGAATTATTTCAATGAGCTGAGAACTTCTTTTGGCACCTTTCTTTGTGTGTTTTGTTGTTTTGCCTTTAATACAATCCACACAACTTTTATAATCAGTAAAATCAAGGTTTGAAAGAACGCCTTCTTTTACTAATCTACGAAGTTTTTTTTTTTTTTTTTGGATATGTGTCCCAACTTCTTGTGCCATACAAACAAAGAATTCTCTTTGTTTATAGTTCCTACTTTATGATGCATGGTTAAATGGTTTTCAAATATGGAATGAGATATTAAAATTTTATAAAGACCATCCACAAGAATTCCGGAACCAATAGTAATAGAATCCTTATATAATTTGAAACGACCATCACCCAAATAAAATTTAAAACCTTGTAAATCAAGTTTAGAAGCTGAAACTAAATTGCGAGAAATCAAAGGAACATATAATGTTTGGAATAAATCTAAACTATGCCCTGCAACTAGAACAAGACGATACGTTCCAATAGCTTCGACGGGAACTTTCTCGCCGTTTCCCATAGTCAAAAAAATTTCAGTTGGGTCCATGATTTGGGTTGTAAGGAATCCCTGCATCGTATTGGAAACATGAACGTTAGCACCTGTATCCAACCACCACGAATTCGAAGGCACATGTGAGAAATTTAATTCTGAAAAAGTTACGAATCCTAAAGGATTACCTTTCTTTTCAAACCATTCACGTCGTTTCGGACAATCCTTTTGGAAATGTCTTGGTTTCTTACAGAAACGACATTTCTCATCTTTCTTTGCCTTCTGTTGAGTAGGTTGGAGATTATCGTTCATTTTGGGTGGTGCTCTTTTCTGGCCTCTTCCAGCCTTTTTCCCAAACTTATGATGTGCTCCTTGAGTACTGAGATGTGCAACTGTGATACCTCGACGAGCCAATCTCTTTTCTTCCATATCAAGCTGATTTCTTAGCCCGTCCACCGTCCAGTTAGCTTCATGCGTATTATAATGCATCTGGAACGGTGCATACTGTTCTGGAAGAGAGTTTAGGATAAATGTGACAAGAAAAGTCTCAGTCACAGATATGCCTAAATCATTAAGTTTAGTCGAGATGTTTTGCATCTCAGTAACGTGATCGTACATTGAACGTGTACCATCAAACTTCATAGTAGTGAGTTGTGCCATTAAGTTTCCTGCAACGGACTTATCTGCAGTCTTAAAGCGTTCCGCAACAGCATTCATAAAGTCCTTAGCTAATTCCTTTGTAGGGAGTGAGGACTTGATGTTTGCAGATATGGTCATTCGCATAAACATAAGGCTCAATCTGTTACTTTTCTCCCACAATTTATGGTACTTTTATCGTTAAGTTCAGGAGGTTTTTCACTTGTGAGTGCAAGATCAAGATCAAGAACACCCAAAGTGAATTCAACATTCTCACGCCATTCAGATAAGTTGGTACCATTAAGGAGTGGAACAGATGAAGCATGCGAATGCAAGTTAGTGGGAACAGGAGCTGAAAAAATTAAAGAGATACATAAATATGTTTGTCTAGACATATATAAACAAGATTCTCCTGTGGGATAAATCTTTAACATTTAAATATTCAAAAAGAGTTTAAAATTAACATAGTTATGTGTATGAAAACATATTATAACATCTGTGGATGTATAATAATGCTTATAACACATTCTTAATGTTGTTTAAAATACGTGAACAATAATCACCTGCGGGTAATTATGGCTCTAATGATTTTGTACAACCAAAAAGTACTCCATTTGAATAAGTTTAAATTAATGTTATTTAATTATTATCACTGTGGTGACAAAGATTATAACAATTTAAAAGAATACTTGAAATTATAATCATAAGAACAACATATTTCAGCATTCACACATGACTTAAAGATTTTCTTTATATATATATTTTTAAAACGTAAGGATGTTGAAAAAATTTAGTGTTGTTAACCTTTTTAAAGATGGGATAAATTAAGTTTATTTTTAAATTATATTTAGATATTTATAAAAACTAAACGTACAGGAAGAAGGAAAAAAAAAACTTTACTTCCCAATTAATATATATAGAATATGCATTAACCAATCAAATTCTAGATACAATAAACTTGATTCATAGATCCTGTTAAAGATTTATTTTAATACATAAATAATTAAATCAATGCATAAGATATTTTAACCCTTTAACAGAAAACGATTTTCTTTTATTGAATTTTTATAAAACACAACATCTGTTTGTTAAGGCTATGTTTGGCAAGCGTAGCTTATAAGCTAGCTGGTAGCTGATAAGCTAGCGGATAGCTGATAAGCTAGCTGTTGATTGATAAGCTTGCTAGTAGCTGATAAGCTAGCTGTTGAACAAATTATGTTTGGCAAAAGCTAGCTTATGAGTATGTAAAATGACCAAAAAGGGTATATTTGAATTTAATAATTAATATTAATAAGGGTATAATTGGAAAAAGTTACAATAAGCTCCTCATAAGCTACTCAAAGTAGCGTTTCAAAAAGCTAGCTTATAAGCTAGCTGATAAGCTAGCTTCCTAGTACATGTTTGGATGGACTAGCTTATAAGCTAGCTTATCAGCTAGCTTATAAGCTAGCTTATGCTTGCCAAACAAAGCCTAAAACTTCATTAAAAAGAAAACAAAATTCAATAAATTTCCCTTTCACAAGTTCACGGAATTAATGGAAAAAAAACACAGGAATACATGAGTATTTTTTTTTTAATCAAATTCAATGCATAGTGAATCATTGGTTGACGTAAATAACGAAAACCAAAAGGGATAGAAGCCTTTTCTTCTTGGTATGCTAATCGTAGAAAATTGGGTTGTTTAGAGGATTATCATGAGTTCTAAACAATGCTCTGATACCAACTATAAATCATAAATAACTTTATGCCCAAGATTTTAGAGAAACATGAAAACCACATATATTAAATAATATACATACCTGATGAGGCCATTGTGTTAGTAAGCATATCGTAGGATGAAACGTGAAACCTTCAACTGGTAATTGATTTCTCTCTTCTTCCCTTTACCTCTATAATGAGTTTTAATATTTGTGATGATTGAATTGATGGAATTCAATCTCTTATTTATAGGTGAAGAGAGGACCAATTACCTAAAATACATTGTTGTTTATCTTCCATCAAGATATTCATAATCTTAATTGTATTAAGATTTATCTCCTTACCAAATTAACAATCATTGAATTTGGTATGTTAATAATCAATCAATTTAGTATATTCCAAAAATAAAGATAATTACCATTGACCATATTAAGATACTAAAATATAATTATCTTACATAAACATGTTAAATATTTTAATAAAAAAAAATACTTATATCTAGTTTTTATTTATATTCTTTTAAAGTTATTAATTATTTAAGATATGTGAAGTTGATCCATTCAATATTATTTCAATATAATATATTATATAATCTTTTTTTATTGTTTGTATTATTTAACATATTGTATTATTAGAGATTTATTTTAATTATATTATTAAAATTTTGTTTTAATTATATTATAAAATACTTGTAATTGATTATATTTATTAAAGATGTCCCTTATGGTCATTTTACATACTCATAAGCTAGTTTTTACCAAACGTGACTTGTTCATAAGCTAGCTTATCTGTCGCCAGCTAGCTTATCAGCTATCAGCTAGCTTATCAGCCATCAGCTAGCTTATCAGCTAGTTTACCAAACATAACCTAAGTAGTTTTTATGTATTTGAACTTGTTTATGAGTTCATTATTACGTACGTTCAAAGACATCAAAAAATGGTTTTATAGATGAAATAATTACGATTTAATAAGCTATACACATTAGCAAAAAACAAGTAGGGATGAAAAAAATGCTCACCACATTCTCTTATAATTTGCCTTAGACTTCCATTTCTCGATTGTAACTTAATCTGAGCTTCAAATAATTCATTTCGTTGGAACATAGACAAGTTTAAGACTTTAATACTCTCGTGAAATTCATTTATGGTCTAATACTTCACTTAACGAAGCATCAAAAGACATACCATGGTGTTTATAAATCAAACAACCAACAATTATGTAATTTACATTGGTATGAAGATGATTCTTGTCGAGCTATAGAAAAGCTAAAATCAATAACATTTAACAACTATGTACATTTTAGATAATTATGAAATGACCCGATTCATCATAATAAAGAATTTGCTTGTTTACAGGGTTTACCGGTTTAGTCCAATCTTTTTTAAAAGAGCATGTTATCTGTACCAATACTAAACTACACCTGAAATTAAAAATCATCAAACTTGTCAAAAAAGTACCACCCTAAAACACGGGGTAAAACAATATATTTAAAGTCTTTTTCCATATCAAACATCGGTCTTTTCTCATTCATATATCGGTTTAAAATTCTTGTAAGCAATTACAGCATAAAAAGGGTCGGATCCAGAATCCAATCCCAACAACCCCTTAATCCAACCGAAAGCCGAACCATCCCTTTTTGCACCATCGCCTAGCTTTTGCACCACTTCCGGCTCAGTAAACCCTTCTACACACTGAAAATACTGAACCACCAACTGCACCCTCCTGAGCTCGGTCCCTTCCCTCCATGCACCAATCGCCTTCTTGTAAAACAACCGGTTACTAAAGCTCACAATAAACACCCCACCGGGCCTCAACAACCGAAACACCTCCGCAAAAACCTTCTCGGGCTGCTCGAGATATTGAACACTAACCGCGCATATAACGGCATCGAAACTAGCATTCCCGAACTCAAGTTCTTGATCTTGGTTGAGATCTTTGACGACAAAGTAATCAAGCCTAGGATTCTGGGATAGCTCTTGGTGGTTAAGCCCATGGCCAACCACTTTCTTGAACTTGACCTCTTGTGGCAGATGGCTAAGCCATGAGCTCATGAGGTCAAGAACTTCGTATTCCGGACGAAGTTTCTTGCGGTAAAGATCGGTTAAAGTGTCGATGAAGTTATCGTCGACGTGGGTTACGAACCGTGGGTAGGAGTAGTAGTCTCTATCAGGAGAGATGTTGAATTTGGTTCTGCCTTCTTTGGAGAGAACCAAACGCTTGATATTGCCTGTAGATGATTGGGGTTTTGGTGGGTTGATTTGGTTTTTGATTATGGTGGTGGGATTGGATTTTGGAATATGGTTCCATTGGAAGGATTTGAGGGTTGGTTGTAGAAGAAGGGTGTTCATATCTAAAGGTTGACGTTTCTTATTTGTTGTTTTTTTCTTTTGAATTTTACCATGTATTTGTAGTTGTACAATTTTTATAATTTGTTGTTTTTTGATTATGTATTCATGTAATAAGATTAAGATAGGATGTAATTTTAAGTTTTTTAGAAAATGAAGAGAATGTAATATTCTATTACAAATTGATGATAAAAATTATGTAATTTTTTATTACAAAATCTAAAGTTTTTAAGGGGTGATAACCGTGATATTAATGAGTCATTTTTTTTAAATAAAAATAGCATGATGTTTTAGATGGATATTGTTATAAGGACCCTCTTTAGTCTTTCATACACTCACATAAAAGTAAATCTCCTTATACTTTTACCGGTACATTCACATATTCTACCCATTTCTCCAATAAGAGGGTCCATTTATAATTCCCTTATAGAAAGAAACATCATCCTTCGAATTGTCTTTGAAACATCTTCGACAGACTTTTTAACATAAAAAACCAAAGTCCAAAATTTTATAAAAATATATATTTAATTCCAATAAATTCTTCAAAATGAAGAACCGAAGCTCAAAATCTCAATAAAAATATGCACTCAACTCCGACAGATTCTTCAAAATAGAAAACCGAAGTCCAAAATAAAACATGCATTTAAATTATATACACGTATATATATATATATATATATATATAAAATCATGCTATTTTTATATGTTATTCACATTTTTAAAAAATTATATATACACACGTATACAGCATATATACATGTGTGTTTTCTAAATTTGAATTATTATTTTTTTTAGCTTTTTTTATTATTCTTTATTATATTTCTAAACTACTAATTTTTACTAAAATACTAACATCAATTAATAAAAAAATAAAATGTAAATGAGTATACGGATTAGTTTAATAAAAACGACTTGTTGGTGTAAAATAAAACTAATTTTTTTCACAAGTAATATTAAACTTTTCAAATGATTATTTTAAAATAAGTAAAAATTAATAGTTTGATTTATTTATTGATTTAATTAAGATCTTTATTATTATATAAAAATAAGTAAAACAATTAATTTTTATTTATAAGTATGAGTAAAACGTATTTAAAAAAAGTAAGATTTTTATTTATTATGTGAGTAAAGCGTATTTAAAATAAGTAAACTATTATTTTTTACTTATTTTAAATTATTATTTGAAAAGTTTAATATTACTTATGAAAAAAAATTACTTTTATTTTATACCAACCGGTTGTTTTTGTTAAATACTTTTACTCACACTAATCTGTATACTCATTTATACTTTATTTTTTATTAATTAATTTTAATATTTAATATTTAAATTAAAAAAGGATACATATATATAATTTGTATATATATAGTATAGAAATATAATAAAGAATAATAAAAACTAAAAAAGAAAAAAAAAATTAATTAAGAAAACACACATATGTATGCTATATATGTGTATATATATAGTTTTTAAAAATTGTGTATAATATATAATATAGAAAGATGATAAAAAAGGAAAAAGAAAAAGACCAATATATAAGTTTTAAATTTTTTAAAATTTAAGGATAAATTTTTAACTCTACAAACCACAAGGACTAAATATATAACTTTGCAAAAAAAAGTTTTTTTTTTTTGACATTTTAACCCCTTTTGTTAACATAGTTAGAAGCAGAGACAAAAATAGAAACAAATTGAAACCACAAGGACGAAAAAAGCAATTTTTATTTTTATACCACAAGGACGAAAATAGTTATAATCATCAAACCACAGGAACGAAAATCGTAGTTTACTGTAAAAAAATTGAATTAAGAAGAAATTTCTGGAAAAGTGAGTCATAAGTGTTTAATTAAATTGCTAATGTAAATTTTGTCTATATATATGTTTAAATGATAAAAACATTAAAATCGATTCACTAGAAGATGACACTTGTCACTTCAATTACTTATTTATTATAAGTATTGATCATTAATTATATCAATTAATATTTAACATGTTCTAATGATGATCTATGGAAAAAAGATAACTTTAATTCTTTGTAACTAAACATATTAGTTAAACGCGTCATGGGTGGATGCTTTCTGACCCTCCAACCGTTGGAGATAGTATGAGAAAGCTGTTGGAGCACAATTTTAGTGTAAAATCTCCATATTCTCCATTTTTCTCCATTTTGAATAATCTGTTGAAAATGCTCTTCATAACTCTTTATATTTTTTCAACAACTTCTATTTTAAATTACACCAATCAAATTCCTTTCTGTTTTTATTAACTAAAAAAGTTAAAGGTGGTTATAATTTTAGATAACAACTTTAATATTTTGACATCACAATAACGAAAACATTTTTCTAAGTTGATGAAAATATTGAAATATTTCTAATATATTCCCAAAAATGAGGGAGCTTTACCGGTATACCCAAAGCCCCACCCCCACTTTGCAACCATACCCCAAATGTGCGTTATAAGGGCCGTTATACCAAAACGCCGTTATAACGCACCAAAACGCCGTTATAACGGCGATATAACGCACCACAACGCCGTTATATCGCCGTTATAATGGGGTTTTGGTGCGTTATATCGCCGTTATATCGTCGTTATAACGGCGTAACGGTGTGGGTATATTGTGCAAAGTGGATGTGCGTTATGGGCATTTGAATTAATCCCCCAAAAATGAAGTTTTTGATATTTTGAACAATATTTACTTTCTTTCAAAAAGAAATTATTTCTCTTTCTTTCTAATTTTTTTAAAACATCTCTAAGAGGAAAGTAAAAAAGAGAGAATAATCCTTTTCTTTTTGAAATTCGATGAACTTTTAAGATAAGATAATCAACCATGAGAAAGATATATGTTTCATTGATAAAAACAAACTTTGAAATTAAATATCTTAGAAAAACTAATATTTTATTAAATATATAAAATACTTTAATAACATAACCAATATTTTGAATTTCCTTTTGAAAAATATGTAAAGATTTTTTTACAAATATAAAAAAAAAACTTAAAAAAAAGGTATTAAACAAGAAATGGGACCCACTTCCCAGAATATGATCGTTACATTCAAAAAAAATTGGTGCGTCTTCCCAAATCCATCTAACCCCTCTGCCACTGCACATAAAGACTCTATTCGAATTTCAAATATTCAAACCCCAAAAAGCCACAGCCTTCTTCCAATCTTCAGACACTCTTCCCCTTTTCTCGCCTTCTACGCTCCTCCAAAACCACATCCCAATGCCCTAATTTAATCCTTGGATGAATCCATCTCCTGCAAATTTCGCCCTTTTTCAGCACGCCTAGAACCTGTTCGACGAATTGCTTGTGTGAAATTTTCAAATGGGTGAGCCCAAATCATCATCAGACAACCGATTGAAGCCATCTTCTAAGTACCCAGATGAAAATCAAGCTCCAAATCAAGCTCCATTAAAGGGTAAAAACAACAATGGGTCGTCGAATTTGAAGCCTAGGTCTATATGGGGTTCGAACATTGTGAAAGGTTTTTCAGCTGATAAGAAGACCAGATCGCAGCAGGGGGTCAAGAAATCGCAGCCACAACCGGTAATCACGGTTTCGGCCACCAATTCGAAGAACCCTTTTGCTTCGAATAGAGCTAAGCGGTCGCTGATTGGGGATTTATCGTGTTCGGTGACGGCCACACAAGTTCATCCTCAAGGGGTTCATCATCACTGTGACCAGAACCAGAGGCTGTATAAGTCGTCTTCTTCTTCCGGGTCTCGAGATCTGTTTGCTGAGCTTGATCAGCTCAGAAGCTTGCTTCAAGAGTCTAAAGACAGAGAAGCCAAGTTGCAAGCTGAGTTGTCTGATTTCAAGAGGAAAAACCTCAAGGCTTTGGAGCTCCAATCGGCCGTTGAATCGAAGACTAGTGAAGTCGATGCCCTTAAAAGCAAAATTGATTTGCTGGAATCGGAAAACACCAGTCTTCATGTGCAGTTGAACTCTCAGCAGTTGCAAGAAAATATAACAAAGGGTGTTGTTAATAATGTTGAGGTGGATGTTCTTAAATTAAGACGGCTGAATGCTGAGCTTCATCTTCAAAAGAGAAATCTTTGTTGCAGAATTTCTTCAATGGAGTCTCAGCTAGCAGACCTTGCAAAAGACTCTGAGGTCTCAATCCATCCTTTTAACTTCGTACTTTTTAGTGTCAATTATTATGATATGTGGTATTATTATAAAAAAATTCATTAATTTGGCACAAAGTGTTCATATTCATTTGGGAAGAATCTTCTTTTTACAACAGGTGTAGCTTTATAGTGATTTGATTTTGTTGGCTTAATGGTTAACAGAATGAATTCGTTGAGAAGATCAAAGCCGAGGCATCAATCTTACGACAAACAAACGAAGACTTGTGTAAACAAGTCGAAGATCTACAAGTAAGTCGACTGAACGAGGTTGAGGAGCTTGTCTATCTAAGATGGGTCAATTCCTGTCTTAAAACCGAGTTGCAGAATTCAGCGTTCGTTACTTCTGATATAACATCAAGCCCAGCTTCCGTTGAATGGCTGAATGGTTCAGTATCGAGTGATGAAAGCTCTGAACGTGGCAGTGGTCAAAGGAGGTTAAGTTTGATTAAAAACTTGAAAAAATGGCCTGTTTTAGACGAAGAATCGGATGTCTCTGAACCCCCAAACTATAAACTAAACCTTAGTTGGTCAGAGGGTCGGAGTCCTGGAAGAAGGCATTCAATCAGCGGTGTGAATTGCTGTCAAGAAGAGTTGGTGATTAATAAAAGAAGACAATCTGATGGCTTTATATGTTCGATGGAATTGGAGGAGGTAGATTCAGTAGCAAAATATGATTTGAATCAAGGGTCACAATTGCGTGAAGCTACAAAACTGAAAACATTGTTGGATGTTGAAAAAAGGGCTCTACGTATTCCTAATCCCCCTCCGCGGCCCTCCGGTTTTACTTCTAAGGAACATAAAGAGGTTAAGTGTCAAGTAGCTCCGCCTCCACCACCGCCGCCGCCACCACCGCCACCTCCTCCGAAGTTCGTTGGGCGGGGTAATGGTGGCGGGGTTGTTCAGCGAGCTCCACAAGTAGTTGAGTTTTATCATTCCCTTATGAAAAGGGATTCGAGGAAGGAGTCTTTAAATGAGGGGATATGTGATGCTGTGGATGTCAGTAATGTTCGACATAGCATGATTGGTGAAATTGAAAACCGGTCATCACATTTGCTTGCTGTAAGTGTCTACTTATCTTGGTCTATCTCAAAGCATTTTAAACTGTTGGAGACTTGAGAATTGAAGTTTATGATGTTCGATTATTCAACTTTTCTAGCTTAGAAATCAAGAAAATATGTCTGAATTTGTTTAATACTCTATCAGTCCCAAAATAAGTGTCCACATTTCTATTTTACTTTCTCACGAAGTAAGTGTCCGTTTTTTAAAGTAAGTGCATACTTTTCAATTCTACCCTCAACTCTGAGATGTAGAAATTCATCACTTTCTCTATTGTTAAGGGTAAAGTTGTCATTTAGTTAAACTAAAAGTGCAATAATTGCACATTTATAAAGTTGTGTGCATTTCTCGTTCGGGACATTTATTTTGTGACCGAGAGGCTTCAGGATTTAGTTGCCAATCTTTACCTAATGCTGTTTTCTTGCATAATCTTTCTAATGTTTAGATAAAGGAGGATGTTGAGACTCAAGGAGAGTTTGTGAATTCTTTAATACGGGAGGTCAACGATGCTGTTTATCCAGATATAGAAGATGTGGTTGCTTTTGTGAAATGGCTGGATGATGAACTCTGCTTTCTTGTAAGTTTATCATCTACATATGTCATCAGACATCAAAGTTGCAAAACCATGGAACCATTCTTCCTTAGAATTTTATTTAGCATTTAGACAAAAGGAAAGTTGTTTGAGTTGTAGTAGTTGTTAAAAGTTTCTTATCACTAAATGCAACAAGAATTTAGAACTTACATGTATTTCCTTAATGTGTTATTGATTGCTATTCTTTCTCTTGCTTTCTGCTTCTATTGCATTGCTTGTCAAAAGGTGGATGAGAGGGCTGTACTTAAACACTTTGATTGGCCAGAGAAGAAAGCAGACACGTTAAGAGAGGCGGCATTTGCATATCGAGATCTAAAGAAGCTGGAAAATGAAATTTCAAATTACAAAGACAATTTCCACATCCCATGTGACTTGGCATTGAAAAAAATGGTGTCCTTGTCTGAAAAGTAAGAACAACTTTAATCTCTAAACCATTTTTGTCTCCTTTTGTTATAGTTAAGAATCTGTTTGTTTAAACTATCTGGTGTACACTGCTAGGATGGAGCGTATTGTTTATAACCTTCTTCGAACAAGAGATTTGTTGATGCGGAATTGCAAAGAGTTCCATATTCCCACCGATTGGATGCTTGATACAGGAATATTAAACAAGGTTGGTCATTTTCTTTCAAATTTTATTTTATGGATTATAAATGTTATTGTTACATTAATATATCATTCCCTCCCCATTTGTGAAAAACTTTGTGAATGTGATATACTGGGGGCGCTTCAGAGGATGACATTGTACCCTTTTTGCAGAATTAGTGAGTCTTCTTGTTCATGTCACATTCTATATCAGTTTATTAAGTTTACCAAGAACAAGTTGCTAATATAATCATGAAGTAGTAAACTAAGTAGTTGCTCCAAAGCTTGACCATGTTCTCTTAGATATTTACCATAACTAAATCTTTCATGGGTTTTTATTCTTCTTTCTACCAAGTTCTTAAGGTTGTGTTTGGCAAACTAGCTGAAAAGCTAGCTGGTAGCTGATAAGCTAGCTGTTGATTGATAAGCTAACTAGTAGCTGATAAGCTAGCTTATGAACAAATTATGTTTGGGAAAAAACTAGCTTATGTGTACATAAAATGACCAAAAAAGGTATCTTTGAATTTAATAATTAATATTATGAGGGTATAATTGGAAAAAGCTACAAAAAGCTCCCAAAATGCTACTCCAACTAGCATTTCAATAAGCTACCTTATGGTACATGTTTGGATGGACTAGTGGAGTTCATATATAGCAAGGTTGTAAAACTCACTACTCGGTACTAGCTCGGCCGACCCCCTTGTAGCGAGTACTCGGCCTACTCGGGGAGTATTCGGATTGGAATTTTTTATATATAAATTTTATAATTATCCAAAACTTATTAACTTATTATTATAAGTCTTATAAACTTCTTAACTTATAAGAACAATTACTCAATTATAACTATATAAGTTTATAACTTATAATTATAAACTTATAACCCCATAAGAAGACAAGAAGTAGAAGAAATTCGAGCAAGAACTAAGCAGATTTGAGGTCGAATTGAGATTGATTTTGAATCAGTTTGGCTCTTCACGTCGCTTTTTTCCTTTGCTTCTGTCGGCTGCTAGAAAGAAAAGAAAAAGACACTTTTTTTTAATAAAACCTGATTTTTAGCCTTAGGACCGAGTTGGCCGAGGACCTTGGAACCAAGACGATTAGGCACTAATTGCCAAGGTGGCTGGCCGAGTACTCGGCCGAGTAGGCCGAGTTTTACAACACTGATATATAGTCCAAGTGGAGTTCCTTGCTATAAACTAGAGGTCATAAGTTTGAATTCTTTCTTGTGCTTATCGGTGGGTGACGTGGGTCAATGGGTAGGTGCCAAAAGTTATATCCCCTTAGGATGTTGTTCCGTGATTCTTGATTTTTTTTTTTAATATATACTTATGGCAAGCTACATTTGCATTCATCCTTCACGATATTCACTTCATACCTTAGATTCTTTTTCCATTTCTTCATGATTTTGGAGAAATCCTAGAGGTGGTGATTGATATTTGATCCTCGATGCTCTCCAAGAACGCTAAGATCTCGTTCACTTATAGAGTTTCCTTCAACAAATAGGATCCGCAAACATGCTTACATCAACCATTACTTGTTTCTATAGATTTTATCTCCTTGAAGGGTATTTTGCATTGCTGCGGGTATGCAAAACTTTTGGTGTATATTCAAGAATCAATGATGAATGAATAATTCATGATGTCTTTGCAGATTAAGCTGGGATCAGTTAAGTTGGCAAAGAAATACATGAGAAGAGTTGCTACAGAACTACAAACCAAGGGTACTTTAGAGAAGGATTCTTCGATGGACTATATGCTACTTCAAGGAGTTAGATTTGCTTTCCGTATCCATCAGGTTTGTCATTTTTATCGCACATATTAAAACTATATTCACGCAAATCATATATAATTTGCACTTATTTTGAACATGGGGATTGTAACCGAATCAGTTGTACATATCACCCCCAGACCCTACTTTCGAGTAGAATATACTAAATTCATTTGGTTTGGTTAATGTAATCATGTAAATGAACATGTTCTTTGAGAAAATACAAAGTGGTCATCATGCACATTTCATGGTACTCAATTTGTCTCAAAACAAGTTATCACTCTTCAAAATGAGTGCCTACTTTCCGGTTCTACCCTTATGAGATTTTGAGAAATTTGTTACTCTCAATATTATCAAGGGTAAAATTATCATTTAGGTAATTAAAAAGTATGACAATTACATATTTCTAAAACCATGTGCCTTTTTTCATTATAAACGTTTATTTCTTAAAGTCGCCTATATGGGTATCACATAACTTTGTACACGTCTTTTCCACTTCTTTGTAGTTTGCCGGTGGATTTGATGCGGATACTATGCATGCGTTCGAGGAGCTTCGCAATGTAGCTCTTGTTTTGAACAAAAAGTAGAATGGAAAGAGGATTTTTTGCAGCAAGATTAGGGATTTTTTGTACAGGTATGATCCAAGGTCTTACTTTTGGTATGAAGAACAAAAGAAGATTGGTTAGATATGGATGGCATATGATCTAGAGTTTCAATCATCTTTTTTGCTTTCCCATTTAACTAAAGTTATATATGTATTTTGGGTTCAAGATCTATTTGACCCAAACCATTTCTATTAAGTTTCTTTTTGAAATGGCTTCGAGATTGGAAGTAGAGATGTAAACTAGTTGATATGGATCGGATATTATCGTAAATGTTTGCATTTGTTCTTATTTAATATGAATACACAATATATTCTCATATAGATGCATAATCGTTTACAAACTTAATAAATCTAACAAACTTACCAACGAGTTTCTATGTGTTGTTTCACATATGAAACAACACATGTGAAAATACAGTGTTTATACAGTGTTTGTCATATTTGGACATTTAGGTTTCTTTTATGTATAGAAAAAAGCAAAATGTTGTACTTTTCACTTATGAAATAACACTTGTATAAAAAAATTAGTATTTTCACACTCAAAGCTTAAAACTTGGTTTATAAGTTTATACAAATTATTGGGATTGTAAGAGAATGAGACTTCCCTTGCTTACATATTGCATATTGCTTGACATTTTATGAGAATTAAATGGGCAATATTTTTATGGGAAAAGTCTAAAAACACCTAACAAACTATGTGGTTTTGAATGGTTAAGTTCTTAAATTATTATTTTGAACGAAAAAACCATTGAACTTTTTAAAACCATTTAAATACATCCTTGCAACGTGCTTTACATGTTAGATAATGTTTGGCAGGTGGCAATGGTGGCTGGTCGGAACAGTTGGAGATAGCCACGGTGACTGGTGGCAACGGTGGGTGATAGGCATGGTGGCTGGCGGTGGAGGTTGGCCAGTAATGACAGAAATGGAATTCTTGGAAGGGTTTAGGAAAATAGATTATTTTTATAATTTTAGAAAAAATTATAAAAGTTTAGGTAAACATTTAAGGTAACAAGGATGTATTTAAAAGGTTTTAAAAAGTTTAAGGATTTTTTTATTTAAAAAATTAGTTTAAAGACTTGCTCATTTAAAACCACATAGTTTGTTGAGTTTTTTTTTTTTTTTTTTACTTTTTCCTATTTTTATGTCCGTGATTAGAAAGCTTACTTTGTGTGATCCACCACAATATACTTTTTGTTTAATTGTCACACAATATTTTAACTATACGATAAATAAAGCTTATTTTCTCTGACTTCCTTTTAGTATTTAGAAGAAATGCAATGTCTTTGCAGAAAAGTAAGAAAAGCCCAATGGACTTTCTTATTGGTCAATTTTTTGAACACTAGATCATTTAAATAGATTATTTTGAGTTCTTGACCAATAAAAATGGTTAATGTGGTAGAAATGTAGAAAAATCCGAAAATTAGTAACCAGTTTTACCTGCCTCTAAATGACATTTTATAATAGTGGCTTTAATTTCTAATGCCCCCAAAATAAAGATAGAAGATAGTAAAGCATAATATAATAATAATGATATGCCATCCTCTCCGTTATATAAAATAATTAAGGCTACACCTCATAAGTATTATTCTTGAGATTCATTTGCTGACCAGCTTTCAGTACATGGGTTGTACTTGTACTCTATAAATACAACCCATGTATGAAACCCGGATAACAATATAGATGTTTAAGAATTACATATACATCCCTACACCTCAAATCCCTATTCTCCAAGTCATGTAATCCGGACGAATCGCCATTATATGGAAGCTGTTGAGGAACTGTAGCCATTAGGATGCGACTTCTGCCATCTCCATGCCACCCGCAAACTCTTTTCGAGATCGGTGTATTGTGCGGACCAATTGAGCTCACGGAGAATCTTGGACCGGTCACTGAACACTTCCGCATAGTCACCTGGCCGGCGCGGGAGGAATTCTACTTTGATGGGTGCACCGGTTGCTTTTTTACACGCTTCCACAAATTCTTTAACCGATCTACCTATCAAAACCATAAAACACGAAAAGGGTATGGTTATTTAGGTTCTATTCATTTAAAAGAACATACTTTGTATCAAAATAAATGCAACAGTTCCTTTATTAAGATGTCCTTGAACACATAAATAATTGTCACAGTTCCTTTAGGAAGCCAAAAAACCCCGGGCCGGGTTTTTGGTGTGAAAATAGGCATGATCGGGCTTTATGAGGCCAGGCTTTAACCGGGCCTTGAAAAAAATACTTGGTTTGATCAGGCCCTGGGCAGGCTTACTCGGGCCGGTCTTTAGGCTAGGGTTTTTTTGTGCATCTTTACCCTAGACCCCACCTCTTAGTAGGATATACTGGGCTAGCTTGGTTAGGTAAACATCTTACGAGTAGGTGGGCCATCGGATACTTTTAACACTACTTCACAAACATTTCCAGATTGTACCTTTTCCTGTACCAACGTTGTAGATTCCGACATGCCCGGGTTTCGCTTTATTAAGTGCTTTAACATGAGCATCGACTAGATCGGTGACGTCAATGTAGTCCCGTATGCAAGTCCCATCTGGGGTTTTATAGTCCGTTCCTCGAACCTGCATCACATAGGTGACCCGTTGAAAATTTAAGCATACTAGACTTATTCACATGTGAATAAGTAGCATATTCATATATTCACATATGATGTAAGAGCTACGAGTAGTACCATGAGCCCGTTTGTGATTCCATGGGCTGCGTCAAAGCAAGCACCCGATATCCTTCCGTGTTCACGTAGTTCGGGCCTTGGTGCTTCCCCTAACCTTCCCTCTGGATCGGAGCCAATCACGTTGAAGTATCTGTAAATTTAATAAACATTAGCATTAGCAAAATAATTAGTTGAAATTCGTTTCTTTCCCATATGACTACAAGTCGAAATACTAACCTTAAGATCATGACCGCCATGTCCGAATTTTTATGGAAATCAAGGATAATATCTTCGGCCATCTTCTTAGCTTTTCCATAAGGGTTGATCGGAAGCTACAATATGCAACCGAAAAAAGGGTTAATTATGAAAAAAATTAAAGGATTTACACCTAAAAAAGTGTTTGGAAATTACGTCTTGTTGTGTTACCTGAGGGGTTTCTTCGGTAATGGGCATCTTCTCGGGTTCTCCATATGTTGCACACGTACTAGAGTATATAAGTGTATTGACATTGTGTGCCGCCATGGCCTCTAATACGCCAAGCGTATTTGATGTGATATTGTGATAATACCTGCAATGTTACAATAATCCGATTGAAAACCATATTCTATGGCATTTTAAAAGTTAGGTAATGCCAAGCTCCTATGAGATAATTTGTGTAACACCCCGAGCCTAAAGTGGAAATAACCTCCAAATCAACTAAAGCTATGCGGGAAAGCTAAGGTGGTGGGAGTCCATCACAAGTGAGATCTTGGGTTCAAATAATTGTAATTTTCCTCCCACATTACGATTGTGGAGGAAAATCACAATGGCAGGTCCCACTCAGTCCCGTCCTATTCTAGTTTAATGGCGTGCCAAAAGTAGGACAAGAAGTTTTTTGCTTGTCATGTCCTGTCTCGCTTACCAAATGCACCTCAAGGGGACTTTGGCTAGTGACCTCCGAGAAGCAAACCCAAGGCCTTACCAATTGAGCTACCCCAAATGGTCAATGAAATAATTCTATTAAACTAGTATACCAATAGTCCAATATATCCATCTAAGATGATTGAAACACTTACTTTAAGGGATAAAGGGTGCTCTCCCCTACGTATGCAACTGCGGCAAAATGCATCACTGCATCAAATGCATTTTCGGAAAAGATTTTTTGCACCTGAAGTATTTGATCAAGGAAACAAGACATATGTATACATATATATATATATATATATAAAGAGAAAGAGAGAGAGAGAGAGAGAGGGAGGGAGGGAGGTTTACGGGAAAACAAGCAAAAAATGAAAAACTAACACCCTGGTAACCATTTATTTGGACCTTATGCACATGTGCATACAAGTAACTTAAGCTGTTTTTTGGTTTTAATGCACATGTGGACGTTATGTACAAAATTACTTGTATGCACATGTGCATACCATGTACATAAACAGTTATTATGGTGTTCCTCAATTTTTCATTATTTTTTCCGGTTTTCCCCTAAACCTGACTCTATATATACATATACACACAAAGGTGTTTATGCAATAAACATTACTAGCATCTACTTGGTTTTCATCTTATATTTCAAAGGATACAGCTTTAGAATCTCCCAAATCGGCATAAATGAATTGAAGTCTCCCAGGCTCTGGGAACAAGCCATGAAGAACTTTGACAGCGCCTAGGTTTCCACGCGAGAGATTATCCTATGTCACAAAAAAAATATACAAACTCAGACCACAATGTAGCTATAGTAAAGTTTATCACAACGATTAGATAGAAATAAACAGAAAAATACCACAATGGTCACACGATAATTGTCTTTCAGAAGGCGTAGTGCCGCATGAGAACCAATATAGCCAGCACCTCCAGTTACTAAGACGTGAGTAACACCCTCTTCATGACGAGAGAACTTCAAAGCAAAAAACACAGAAATCTTAAGTTGGATACCGGTTACATTATTGAAAAAATCTTTAATATAAAGATCAAGCAAGGGATATTTTGTTAAATGGTCTTTTATGAACCTCACTTTTTACACACTAACCATCTAATGTTTTAGAAGGTTTATGCTCTAGATTGATAACTCATTTAAGGTCATATAACAAAAGGGATATTTAGCTGAATGACCTTTGCGAAAACTGAATTTAAGAATCTAACCGTCCGGGGTATTTCTAAGTTTTTACTAGGAGCAAGTTGTTTTGAATCAAGGGCGGGTCAGATGAAGGTCGTTGAGATAAAACAGATTAGAAAGTCATGTTCCTAACCGAAAACTTCATTTAAGGTCATTTGTACAAAAGACCTAGGACTATTTAGGCATTTGATCTTATTTGATATTTAATTGGAGGGCTATTTAAGAGTTTGACCAAAAATGAGTTTTTAATTAAATTCATGAACTCCTAACTTATTATATAAAAAAATGGCTTTATACACACCAAAAGGTCATACCTTTAATTAAAATCTCATTTAAGGTCATTTAAGGTTACACGCCTAAGGCGAAAATTAAGGTGAGAAGGGTAAGAAGGGATCTGGATCATTGATCACTTTTAATATCAAACCCACCCCATGAAATTGCGCTTGGCAGGGGATTGATTCAGTGCATCTTGGTGCATCTATCCTAACATGCATCCAACGGTGGAGATTGCTTCTTACACTTTCCCAGCCCAACCCACCCCATGTGCACATATATCTCCTAATTGGACAATTATTCAAAAAGAGACCAAAATATAAATTAAAGAAAAAAGAAAAGAAAAGGGGTTTAATTTTACATACAGCAGTAGGGGTGTTGAAAGATGGGGATTGTTTGAGCATAAGAATGCATAATGCAGTAAGACCTGCAGCCAAAAGAATCTTTCCTACAACACCACTCTTCTTCTTTGGGTCAGCATAATCCATACCTACAAAAAACAAAAAACAACAAACTTCAAACTTCAATCTTATCTTTTCACATATAACAAACAAAACCCAATAATCTTATAAAAATTACATATATAAAAAAAAATTACCTCCCAAAGGATGGGATCTATTAGGCCTAGGTTGATTTCTTGATCTGCTAAAGTTTAGCATTTGTTGAACAATTCCTCTTTCAAATATATATAACCACAAATAATAAATCTTCTGCTTCTGTTTCTGCTACTGCAACTGCCAATTGAATTTAAAAGTTAATCATGAAACATAAGAAGGGAAAGAAATAGAAGAAAGAAAGAGAACATAAAGGTACTATTATGCTATAATTGCACAACAACTGAAACTGTCCCCTCTTTTTATTACAAATCCAAATCAAATTCTTTCAATTCAACCCCAACCCAAAAACAACAAAAAAACCAAATTCACCACCACAGTTTTATTACAAATCCAAACAAACAACAGTAACTGCATAAAAGATTTACTGGGGTTGAATTAGACATATACCCATATGAAGATAAGATAAGAAAAACAAAAGAGTAAAATGAGAGGTGAAAATGCATTACCTGAAAATGGTAGCATTAAAAGCAGGTATGTTGTTATATGTATGTGTGAAAGACAATCAGACAAGATCTATGAACAACAGTAGGGGTTAAGAATGGAGATATATGTATATATATATATATATATATATATATATTGATGGATTGAAGAATGAGAAAAGGGAAAAGGGTGAAAAGGTAATGTGGAAAAGAAGGGTGTGAGACTAGGTCTCCTTGTGCTTCTCGTCGTCTTCTCACATTTTCAATGGCGGATTGTTGGGCATGGTCACGTATAAAGACAGGTTGGGGGTGGACACGTAGAGGTTGTTTATTTGTTAAATTATTATTGCCATTTTTCTTTGGCTTTTTTAAAACCAAGAAAACAAAACACCTTTCTTTTTCTCTCTCTCTCTTCCTACCTTTTTATTTCTCCATTTAAAGAAATTAGACCACCTTTTTGTATAGAGTAGGTAGGTAAGATTGAGAACCAATAATAGATATGTGTTTGACAAAAAAATAAATTAGTAGTTGATAATCTAGTATATGTTTAGATGAATCATAGGTTAGCGGACAAATATGTATTGGGTAGGGTTGGGCCTTAACTTTAGCCGGGCCTCTTAAAGACGGGGCCTAAATTCTGTTTGTCGTAATTGGGACTTTGAAGGTCACTAGGTCAGGGTCACGCCTTGAGTATCATATTTAGGACCGGCATATGTTTAAAAAGCCCGGATTTTTGTAACGGGGGCTTGGGCTGGGCCTTGTAAGAACAATTTTTTTTTCTTGTTCTAACATATAAAGCTACATTTATTTTATAATAAATCTAATAAACTAAGTGTACTTTATAAATCTATAGTCTACACTAAAAATTAAATTAATTTATAAAACTAAATTATAAACAAATTTATTTTAATTCACTAAAACTAAATTACATAAAACAAATATACTAAAAAAGTACATTTAATTTCAATAATTTATGATACGTCAAAATCAAATAACTCTATGTTAATAAATTTAAAAATACAATTTAGTTTATATCTTAGAATGCCATCGAGTCTGGACCGGGCCTTCCAGTTAACCGGTCCGGGGTCAGGCCGGTCCTTCAAAACTGCCAAAAACCATAATCAGTTCCTAATCGGTAGTCCTTAACCGGGACGGGCCTAATCGATCCCAGTCCCGGTTAACCAACGGTCCTAGGTCCTAACCGAGCCTTTTGCCGTCTCTAGCTTATAAGGTAGCTTATTGAAATGCTAGTTGGAGTAGCGTTTTAGGAGTTTTTGTAATTTTTTCAACTATACCCTTACTAATATTAACTATCATACCCCAATATACAAAAATGTTGTTTTACATACTCATAATCTAGTTTTTGCCAAACATAATTTAGAGTTGTTTACTTGGTGTTGACTGAAATCTGACCGAGTCTTGGGTCAGATTGGTCATTTTGTTTATTCGATGTTTGCCCCTTCTTTTTCCCGTCTCTTTCTTTTAACATACAACTCAAAAAAAAGTTAAAATAGTCTTTTTGTTTGTTGGTAAACACTTAGCAAAAACATGTAGTAAACACTCTTACCCGTACAACACTTACCCGGGATAGTACTTACCCAAGTCAACGCTCTTACTCGAGTCAGCACTTACCCGGTTAGAGCAAGTAAACAATCCTTTAATCAACAGGTAGCTTATAAGCTAGTTTGCCAAAGACAACCTAAGTATTTATAATCTTCAATTATGATTAATAACGGTCTAGATTAAAATCCTTTTTACACTTTTCAGCAAGTCTATCACAAGCCATTTTTTCTCAGCAATGTCATATTTCTTTCTAATAGAGCAATAGATTATGGGGAAAACCCTTCTACATCCTCAAAGTACAATAGCTTGTGAAATCATAGCTTGTCATTTCCTTAAATTCTATTTTCATCAGTTAAAGTCTAACACCAATAGAAAAAAACTAACACCACTAGGAATATTAGCGAGCGGAGCCAAACTTATGAGATTCCGAACATTTTCAAAAAATAAAATTGTTGGTTAGATTTTAAAAAGCTTAAACTCATATGATTATGATTATTTAGGTTAATTGTTCTCTTTAATACTCAAGTTAAAATAGAAAGAAAAAATTTAAAATTACGTAATATTTTACATACCTTTATTCATATTAGAAATATGTCAAATCATGTGGTCGGAATGTAAACTATAGGTCTAGTAGATACAAGTGCATTTTACCCACCCTCAAATTTTATTTGCTACAACAATTATGCTAAATAATATGTTAATATAGAGAACAGAAAAGAAAGAACGTAAAAATCTATAAAAAGAACTCTTTAAAAGAGAAAAATAATAATATTATTGTTCTTTTTCTTTAAAAAGGTATTGGAATTAAATATGTAGAAGAGATAAATAATATTTTATTAAATGTATTAAATTTTATATTAATATAGTTAATGTTAAAGTTGTTAAAATAGATTACTTATTGGAGTTGCATGTAAATTATTTTATAAATTTTAAGTTTTCATACTTTGTTACAGAAAAATTCTACTTTGAAGGTGCTCATAAAATTTTAAATCTGGTATATTCTTCAAACTAGAAAAGTTAGGGTTTTCGTTTTATATTTGACTTTAACATATTTTTTATATTGTTATCTTAATTCTAAAGGATAAAATATGATTAAAATCCTAAATTCGGCGTTTAAAAATGGGTTAACTCCTTAAAAAATTTATGAATATTTTAATCTCTAAACTTGTTAAAATTAATTGTTTTAGCCACTTGATCTACTACAACAAGTTACTGCACTTTTAAAAGTCATTTGAGTCTCTAAACTTATGGGTAAAATATGATTTAATATTTAAATTTTTTATTTAAAAATAGTTTAACTTCTAAACTTTTTTAATGGATACTATAATTCTTAAATGAAATCTGTTTGAAAAATACGATCAATTAAATTCAAATGGTTTTGTCAAATATAAATAAAATGAATATACGTTTATCTATTCAATATGAATCAATAATTGTTATAAAATGTTAATTTCATTGACTTTTTTAATAGTTAGTAAACTTTACTTTATAATTAAGAAATATATAATATTACAAAAAAATAGCAATGAGGAATATTTGGAATTTTTTTTTCACGTTTGGTATTATTGACGTTAAGAGCATCTAGCCAGGTGGCTTTGGCAACATGCTTACAAAATGGGCTATCCATATACATGCATACATACGATACGAAATATAATTATATTATTTTATAAAAGCAAACTTTAAAAAGACTTAATTTAAAGAATATAGAATTTATAAAACATTATAAGTATAACTATAAGTTATCAATGCATTAACAATTATGATTTCAAATATTTCTTAAAGCATGTTCGAGTGTCACGTATACATAGCAACAAAAGATGGAATGAACTCTTTTCCTTTGTATCTCATTCTTAATTTCTTATGGAACAATCAAACATTTTGGTTTTAAATTCCTAATAAAGATATATTTTGATTTTTAGTCCTTGTTTGAGCTCAACTTTAGCCCATCTCCCTCTTATGATGTCTTACAATTTTATCCTTAAATGCTCTCGCTCTCTTCTTCTTCTACCAGATTTTTCGATTTGATGATTCCTAATTACAACTACAAATTTGCAATGTTTTCTCCTTAGGTCCTTATGTTGAAGATTGAACTCTCCAACCTAGCTAGTATCATTCATCTATATTTTCGGATGGTTAATTTTATGATTGAAGCATTAAGCATGACTTTGTTCAATAATCTTCCATTTTTTTTTATCTATGTTTCTCTCTTTCTTGTTCAATGAACAACTTCTCCTGCACTTTTATTGCGTCCGTTTCATCTTTATACTGATTGTCATCATTCATAGCATATAACCTTTCTAGCATATTGCATGTTTATATGTTATGTATACCTTTTCTTTGTTGTTGTAGTTCAATTCAATGATGTAGTTATGTAACCAATTTGCAAGATCCTATGTGTTTGTTGAACAAAAGAATTTTGTAAGTTAAGTGCATTTGTAAATTTGATCTACAAAACGTATGCCCTTTTTGTAGAAGTTTTGAAATAAGGCCATTTTATGGTAGATCCATGTCAAACGAGTCATTTTTTTTAATTAATCTTTTTAGTTACTACAAAACAAACATACGAATATGTTTGTAGAAGCAAATCCATGAGATGGTAGGAAAAAACACATTTGAGTAAAATGGGAGAGAGTGAGGAAAAAGAAAGACTCTAGGAAAGAAGAAAGTGGATACTGGTTTTTCAAATCCTTTGCATGTATAATAAAAAACGGTATAACAAAAAAAAATACAGAACTATCAAAATATGTTAATTAGGTAGGTTGCTACACAACTCCAGTCAAATCCTAAATCCTAAAAAATAATCAAAACACTAAAAAGGGATTTGTAATTTTTCAAATTGCAAGGATGAAATTCAGAGTTTTATTAAATTATAGGGACTTAAGATGTAATTTACTTAGGAAATAATAAATTCCGTAGAGAATATATAAGATGTAATTTACTCCCCTTTGATTAATTATGCTTGTTATTGTTTACTTTTAAAAGTCGTTAGAAGTGGTTTAGTGTTGTTGACTTTTTAAAGTCCACAATATAGAGTTGGCCATTTACTTGTTCAATGAAGGAATTGATCAAGTTGGGTGTTTATTATATAAACCCCATTTAAATTAAATTTTGCATTAAATTTTTTTAATTAAAGTTTGATTTTGGCATGTGAGAAAAAATTGCAAGGACGTAAATTTAACACATAAAAACTAGGGGTTATTTATTTTGAATTATTATTTTTATTCGATAAATAATGTAGTTTTATGGGTTTTATCCTGATAAGTTTTCTATAGATTACATATTAAACTTATCATAATTATTATATTGGAGTTTAGATGCTTAGTTTGGTTCTTCAACTCAATGCAACTTTTGTGGAATAGCTTTTAGATATTATAATTTGTAATTACTTACATAACAATAAATATATATCTTAAAACACTCACATTAAAGGAATAGTTAATCAGAATTTTAAAGTTTAATGACCAATAACTTTGTTTTTTATATAAATAAGTTACAATAAGTTGTTCTAACGAATTTGTATTATTCAATCTAACAAAATCCTATCATTATATAAAAATAAGTTCTTAGGAATACTCGAATAGGTGATGCAATTTAACAAGATATATTAGTATATTTATATAACCCTCCTATTGGAAACCAGATTTGTTTTAGTTATGAGTCATGGATATTATAGTTCGCAAAGATAAACTAAGGGGGCGTCTGGTCGGGGATATTGGGGGGTCAAGAATGAAAATGTTAATGAAAATTGTTGTTTGGTTTGATATTATATAATGAAATTATTTATGCAGATCCATTAATTTTCATTCCTGACCAAATTGGATGGAATGAAAAATTATTTCTACTTGGTTCTTTTTCTCTTGCATTGTTCCATCTATGGATGTTAAATGACACGTCTTTTGTATTTTCAAGTTGGAAAAACAATTTTTTTTAGTATGAAACAATTTTTCATTGATTATATTGGATTAACCAAACAACATCAACGCAATGTTCATTCATATTCCCTTTCTCCTACATTCCCATTTTCATTCTCATTTCCTGAAATGAACTAAACGCCCCCTAAGTATAGCTTTCTTTGACCTCTAAGAGGATCTTCATCCTAGCACCAATACCAAAAGCTATATGGTGTTAGGGGCTTTTTTGGAGTAAATTACACTCAAAGTCCCCATGCTTTGTTCAAAATTTGGATTTGGTCTCTAAGACATACTATCTACATTGGTGGTCCTTAACTTTTCTTTTTTCATAACACTCTGCTCCCTCCATCTACCATCGTTAGCTTGACCACCGTTAACCCCATCATGTGCCTCTCGTGTGAGATTTTTTTTCTTTTTTCTATTTACCTATTTCCTTCTTCAAAAGAAAAATAATAAACTAAAGCTTAATCTACCACACCCACCTACCCATCGTATCGTCCCACCCTAACCTTCCTAACCTTCAACCTAGTTACAACCGTAGCTACCATTGCTTTCTCCTCAATTCCTCTTTGCTCTGTGTATTGATCCATCATTAATGAGTTTTAATTTTCATTTAGATGAACCATCTACTATTAGGTTTGGAGGAGTTACTGCGGAGAAACTTCGCCGGAGAATTAAAAAAGATAAAGGAGATCGAAGTCAAGCTAAAAAGAAAAAACCAACTGTTTGATCGTTTCAGACAAGTGTACCATTGTGTATGAGGAAGCGATGCTTGTTCTAGAGTAGATGTTGCAACGGAAGGTGGCTGGTAAGAGATACAACAATGTTGCTGCCAAAAACCATGGCTCCTCGACACCGCCACCCGTCCTCCAACTCCTCGGCTTCTTCACCATCAACTGCTTCTTTGCATGCTTCATCGATAGCTTCAAGTCGTCCGATGGCCGGATCTTTTACAAGTGCATTATGCACCTATGCATATCACAAAGTTACACATATACAGAAGTGCATACAATCTAGATAGAGAGCTATGAGAGTGTTCCTTGATTTTCGTTTATTGGTTTTCCCTTTAGCCTGACCCTATATATATATATATATATATATATATATATAGCGAGAGAGAAAGAGAGAAGGGGAAAGAGAGGGAGAGAGAGAAATGATAATGCGGAAAGTTATACATTTTTCTATCATATATATGATATCACATTTCTTGCTTTCTTGCCAAATGTTTACCTTCTCGTTTGAACATGTCCATATATATATACACACACTTGTCGCTTTCTGGCCAAATGTTTACCTTCTCGTTTGAACCTGTCCATATATATATATGTTCATGATGAATGTTATAAGAAAAACTTATATTCATGATGAATAATATTTATGTTCATGATAAATGTTATAATGAAGATGCATATTACCTTAGAATGTCATAGTGATATTGACTATTGAATACACGTGAAAATACATAACCATTCATGATGAATGTTATACTAAACTGTATATCCATGTTGAATATCATACGAATATATGCATACTAAAATCTTGTTAGTAAACATATGAATATGCATAAATATTCATAATTGACATTACATAGATATACCATTTTACGTAAAAACAGTTAAAGAACAAACTATATCGAGACGGATTTCAAATCGAATAAAATAAAATACTCGTTTTTTGATCTAATTTGTTTGATTAAAGTATTAGTTATTAAAAACACTAGTTACGTGTCGCACGCGTTGCGGTGCGGAGTACCTTGAAATCAAAACTGAGAATTCGGAATGACAATCATGTTTCATTATTTGTTCTATTTCCTTCCTTCCTGGTGTTAATTTTATGCATCTATGTTGTTTTATATCGCAAGTTAGATAGTATGAGGGCCGTCCCTATGCGAAGAAATAAATGTGCCTTGTAATTTTTTACTTGTATTAATTGTTTTTTAACTTAATTATTATTACTAAATTGGAAATAAATCCTTAAAGTGTAGAATAACTAAAATGTTTATAAACAAGATTGAAATAGAAATACAACTGATATTTACTTCAATAAACCAATGCTTAAAATCATCAATGATTAGTCTATTTATAAGAATAAAAAGTTAACTAGCAACAAAATTAAAAGTAATCACATCATAATTACGAGTATAATAGATGTTACTATGTCTAACATGGATCTTCTAGCATTTTTAGAAGCAAGATCATTATTAGGAGTACTATTTTTAAATACATATTGTTCTATTTGCATTAATCTTCCGTTACTTGGACATTTTGATTCTAAGTTTCTAATCGGGTATATCTTATTCTAAATACATTAACAAAAAGAAATTATTTCTCTGTTGTATTTAAAAGAAAACTAACATTAAAGTTATAAAAATAATAATTTTAAAAAACATATGAATAATCAAATAATAAAGTTATAGAGAACTAATAGAAAGATGAAGAAATAAAAATTTAGAAAAAAGATTAATATAAATTATAAAACATTTTAATATAATACCCCTAATAAACTTTAATAAACAAAACAAATATTATAGAATTACGAAGGACATACTTGAATTATAAATGGATCAAGTAAGAAAATCCAAAAAACAATGAGTAGCGACTTAACTTTAAACCCAACAAGAGAGTTCGAGATCCACTCAATGGCGGAACACGGGCTCTATAAGCCGAGGGGCCAAGCCAAATCGATCATAAAAGTGTATAACATAAACAAGTTTAATAGGTTTCAATAATATATTTTAGAAATCACGAAAAAGACATTAACGAAAGTTAAAAACATATTAAGGGGGTGCTTGGTTCGTTTTAGGGAATGAGAATGAAAATGAAAATGAAAATGGGAATACAGAAGCATGGGAATCAAAATGAGCATGGTATTGATGCTGCTTGGTTAACCCACTATAATCAATGAAAAATTGTTTCATATTAAAAAAATATTTTTCTCCACTATGAAAATACAAAAGATGTTCCATTTAACATCAAAAGATAGAATAATATGTGGAATAAAGAAATAAGTAGAAATAAAATTTCATTTCCCCCAATTTGGTCAGGAATGGAAATTAATGGATCTGGAGGAATGATTCCATTATATAATATCAGACCAAACAACTGTTTACATTATCATTCACATTCCTGACCCTGCAATACCTCTAACCAAGCGCCCCCTAAAACACCAAAAACATGATTATCTTGTACCTTTAGCATGACGATTTTTTGCAACTTTAAAATCCTCTACATTTCCGACGTCTATCAAGTAAGTGATGAAGGTTGTGGTGTATAGGTTTAGTTAAGTGTCAAGTAAGGTGAGCTATTAATTAGGGTGATTATAGGGGTTTTACGGTTTGAACAAAATAAACATAAAAATTGATCGAGAAAACAAAAAAAAGGTGATTGGAATAGAGGAGCCGTAGGTAACTTCAAGAAAATTGTTGGAATTAGTTGCCTATTTACTTATTGTGGAGGGACCCTTAATAGAATTGTATAGAAAAAACCTATGCATACTTGTATCCATTTGCAAAATCACATCTATAAGAAAAAAAATCAGGGGGGCCTTGGCCCCACTGCCATGCAAGCCGTCCGCCAATGGATCCACTTAAACACCAAGGTCGAGTTGGCTATTGCAAGTGTGGAAAGTATGGAACAGACGAACAATGTAATCACCTATATTAATGTATCTGCTCTTTCATCCTCCTCTATTGTGTTATGCCAGGTCTTGGACCATTACAAAAAAAAATACACGCTTGCTCTTACTGCCAAAATGTACACTTGAAACATCAAATTGAATCATACAAATATCTACATATCAAAACATTGTTGTAAACATATAAATGCACATAAATATTCATAATGAATATCACACATGTATACCATTTTACGTAAAAAACAGTTAATGAAAACTATATCGAGACGTATGTCAAATCGAAAGAATAAAGTGCTGGTTTTTTTTAATCTAATTTATTTGATTAAAATATTAGTTATTTTTTAAAATGTAAACTGACAATAAAAATTAATTAAAAAACAAAATAAAAAGTAAACGAAAGTAGACTTGATTCAAACTTTCAATTTTACTCCTAAATATTTCTTAGTTAACCATTTTATATTTTAACAAATTAACTAGTTTCTAAAATATGGATCAATATCCCAAGTTAATCCTCATGATCATAAGACCGTCTTTAACGCTCTACTTTATGGCATCGGTTTGGTCATCGGGTTCATCGAGTACTTCGGCTACACCGCCGCGGGTGCATCGGGTTCAATTGAATCGGCTTTCCCATGTCGATGCCTTAGACGACACCCACCCCACCCCCTTTCTCCTCTTGTTTTTTTTCTTATTAATTATTTAATGTATGAGTTAATTGGGTAAACTATTATGAAAGGATTAAATTATTTTAGGTTAGATAATGGAAATATGATGCAGCACTAATATGATAATTAGGTTCATTGGGTTTATAGTCTACATTAAAAATGTTCTAATAAAAAAGTAGTCTTCAATTGAAATTATCTATGTTAGTTTCTTTCCACAGCTATGTTGGACATGTGTACAACACTTCTCAACCCCAAACTTTCATTTCATTGGAAACCTTCGAAGTGAACTTGTCATATAGGAATACATAAACCAACAAACATCTTTTTTGCCTTTGGATTTTGTTAGGACCAAATTGTCCTAATTAGAAAGTTTTATAAATGATGCTTTAAGAGGAATTAATTAGTGTTTAATTAGCTAGTTAATTAGTTATTGGGCTTGGGCTTGGGCTTGTGTATTTAGGCCCTTATATATAAAGGGTTTTAGGGTTGAGAGAAAGGTGAGAAATCATTTCCAATGAGAGTCTAGTAGGTGAAATTGTGTGTGTGTTCTTGGTGTTTTGAGATCTCAATAATAAATTCAAGAACTTTGCATTTCCATCTTCTTGATTTCTCTTCTTTTCATCTTGTTGTTTGATTCTTTGGACCTCACAAATGGTATCAGAGCCAAACAAATCATTAGATTTGTTTGTTCCTATTGAATCAAACAATTAGAAATGTTTTTTATTGGGTTTTGAAACTTTATTTTTTGAAAAGTTTCATTTTTGAGTTTTTGGGGTTTTTGGGGTTTGGATCTTGTTGAAGATGATGAAAATTGGTGTATGGGTTGTGTTTTGAAGCATCTTTGAGCTTGAAATGATCTATTTTTCAAGTTGCTTCAGTTTTTGGATTCGGAATGAGTTTTTGGGCTAAATCTTCAAGTTTTCCGAGTTGGAAAACTCGAATATTCAAGTTTTCCGAGTTGGAAAACTCATATTTTCCGAATTCAAAAAAAAAAATCCGAATTGGTGAATAGTGCTTTTCCGAATCGGAAAACACCGTTTTCCGAATCAGAATAGTAAAAAAAAAATTCCGAATGAATAGTGTTTTTCAGAATCGGAATAGTGTTTTTCCGAACCGGATGAATAGTAAAAAAAAATTGAGTACCTTATTTTTCTCATTTTCCGACTCGGAAAATACGAAATACCCCTTTTGGGTTTTCGAGGTTTTCCGACTCGCTCTTGAGATGAGGGTATGCTCAAATTTTGTTTAAGTCTTGAACTACCTTGCTGTCCTTATTTTCCGACTCGGGAAACATGAAATACCCTTTCGGGTTTTCGAGTTTCTCGACTCGCTTTTGAGTCAAGGTTATGTTCAATTTTTGTTAAACTTTCCCAACTCCATTTCCGACTCGGGAGACTGCATTTCCCGACTCGAGTATCATCTTCAGATAAGCCTTCAAGATCATATTCCGCTGCGATCTAAACCAACCCAAATTCAAATACTTGTGATGTTTCAAAACCCCTGCGCTTAAATAGCCACCTTTCTTTCCCAATTGATTCGTAAAGATCACATCAGCCCCGTTTATAGCCCATATTCAGTTTTCAATCTTGAAAATTGAATTTCTCTCATTTCCCCAACTGCTCCAGACTCTTTGAAGACATGTCAGATTTGTAACGATTTCAGAACGACGGTGAACGGATTCTGCATTTAGTTAGATTACTCAGAAGCCTGACTCTCTGCAACCATTATTCTAGAGTTTTTCCTCGATGGAATTATTCCTCCTGTCCGGTGGAGTTGAGTTTTTCCTTGGATGCCAGCTTCAGTGAATGGTACTGTTGTAACGTGCTTAATTCCTAACCATTTCACCGTTGTGGAGGTTTAGTTGCGATCTAGAATTTTGAGTGACGGTCGTCATCCATCTGACTAAGAAGACTCGATCTGGATCTGATTACTTGACACTTTGGAAGATTTTCAGGAAATCGACTACCTTCTGAGCAGCAGAGAGATCAAAGCAGAGTATCTCGTTCAGTATCTACTCCCAGTTTTTTACTCCATACGGTGTTTCGGTGATCCAAGCTTCAGTGTTTCCCAGTTGTGAGCTTATCAGATTTAAAGCTCTTATGCTGAATTCCTATTCAACAAGGGGTCAAAGATAGAACCTTTATCTTTCTTGCTGATCTGCACGGTAACTCACACATGCATCTATCCCTTTGTTTCTCTTGGCTGGAGATCAACATAATTGGATGAATCAACATGCTCTAGTTCAAGCTGTTGTATTCTGCGGTTATCAGACGTGTCGAGTTATTTACAGGTTGAGTTGTAGTTTGTGCAATCAGTCGCGGTTATTGCAAATTGGATCTGGTCTTTCAGTTGAAACCGAAGATGAAGAGCTACAATCGAGGGGGAGCTTGGAGATCAAAATGTAGCCGAACGCCACTAAGGTTTTCTCACGAAAGCAAGGGGGAGAAGATCAGAGATGCCTCATTTACAAAACTTTAGGGGGAGATTGTTAGGACCAAATTGTCCTAATTAGAAAGTTTTATAAATGATGCTTTAAGAGGAATTAATTAGTGTTTAATTAGCTAGTTAATTAGTTATTGGGCTTGGGCTTGGGCTTGTGTATTTAGGCCCTTATATATAAAGGGTTTTAGGGTTGAGAGAAAGGTGAGAAATCATTTCCAATGAGAGTCTAGTAGGTGAAATTGTGTGTGTGTTCTTGGTGTTTTGAGATCTCAATAATAAATTCAAGAACTTTGCATTTCCATCTTTTTGATTTCTTTTCTTTTCATCTTGTTGTTTGATTCTTTGGACCTCACAGATTTGAACATGTTTTTCGGTTAGAATTTGACATAAAATCCTTATTCCCCGCCAAAATTAAAAGTCTGGTACAAAAGTTGCAACATAAGATAGAAAACAAAAAGGAAAAATTTCTAAAATAAATTACATCCATCTCCAAAAAAATTTCTATTTTAGAGACTTTAACTTATGATATATTATTATAATATTCTCTAATTTATCATTCCAACACACTTTAAAGAAAAAATATTTATATAAAATAATAAAACTCTAATTTCATTGATGGAATGAAATAAAATAATGATTTCTCTCTCCAAACATCAAGTTTTAGAGAATTCTCTAAACTTGGAGTTTTTTCATGTTTTCTCTATTTTAGAGAATGTTATAGAGCAATATAGAGAACAAAATCTTCATTTTCTTTATTTTAAAGAAGCTGTTGGAGATGCTCTAAGGTTGTGGTTTGGTGCGAATAACTATCGAGTTGTCAATGTGGATTATTTGACATGACGACCTAAGGCATCAAGTGTTGGTCGTTGGTTGCGGCAGTGAAACATAGATTTTGTCATGAAAATTATGTTCAGATTTATTTTGCTTTCTATTAGTATAATTATATTATTGTTATTCCTCAATTCGACGTTATATGAAGTCTTCTACAAAAGTGAGATTACACACATACCCAATTAATATACTTCAAAAATCTACTTTTAAATCTATCCTGCTGTTTACAATAAGACTTAAACTTACAACTACAAAAAATAAAACACCTTAGGCCATCCACTATGGTGCAGACCGTACAGCTCCTACAGACTGCCACATCAGCTGCCACATCAGCTTTTCAATATCTTTGCCTTTCATCCACTATGGTACCCCTCATACCCTATTTAAATTAAATTGATTAAAAAAAAGAAAAAAAAGGTAGAGAGAGAAAGAAGAAAGAGATAGAGAGAAGGGGGTAGAGGGTGGGGTGGCATGACCGGCATGCGGATACCGATGGAGAGGGTACCGGCCACCCTACCCCTCATCCACTATGGTGTGCACCGGTCGGTATGAGGGGTACCGGCCCTCTCCACCGGTCCATAAAGGATGGCCTTATAAATACTCCAAATACCACTTACCTATAAACTCTTTTGACAACTCTTTTGTAAGTTAAATCATACTTTTATTTAGCTCTCTTCCATACTCAACTTTTATTTAACTCTTCCATACACATTCAATGCTTTACATGTGGTACGTTTTGTCGGTACAATAAGTGCAATTTTATATTACTTAATTTTAAGAGGATCATGCAATTTTATTGCTTTTAACTACTCGTTATTTTATTATGTTTTTTTATAGGGTAATGTGACAAAAAACACCATCAACAACTTTAAATTAAATAATTTATATATTTTCTTATTAATTACTTTCCCTACATTATGTTTTTCTTTTTAGTTTTATTACATTTTTGCTTATATTGACTTTTATAACTACTTATGTGTATTAAAATTTTGTAATTATTATTGTTTTAGAAGGCTATGTCACAACAATCGTAGCATAATGCATAGTTCTTATTTGATTTTTCTTACCTTGTGAATATTTTATTTATTAACTTTTATATAAAACCTAAAATTGTTTATTAGCATAGACTTATTGAGTAATTATAAAAAAACATACGTTTATATATACTTATTAGATATGTATGCGCACCATGCAACATGAAACATCTTAAACTATTGAGAAGATATCGATTGAAGAACGTCGAATAAGAGA
Organism: Centaurea solstitialis; assembly: GCA_030169165.1. NCBI lineage: Eukaryota > Viridiplantae > Streptophyta > Magnoliopsida > Asterales > Asteraceae > Centaurea > Centaurea solstitialis. The sequence goes on along the minus strand of CM058042.1, from coordinate 79,881,169 downwards.
AAACATGTAGAATGAAAAGAAACGATAACATTTTTATATTTGAATAAAGTATAAATTTAAAAACCAATAAAAAATTAAAATATATATCGGTAGTAGTATCAAGTTAACAATTTAAAGATTCTCCGTTTTTTGTATAATTTGCTTAATTCAAATTCTTTACTATAATTTAATTTACGTTTAATAGTAAATTTTATAACAAAAATAATAATTAAGTATTATGTTAAAACTCATTGATTACTGTGATTATATTTTATATTTTCTTATATTTAAAATGAGATAAATGTTTTTTTAATAAAATTACTAAAATAGTGAGTTAATAAAAGATTACGTGTCAATCAGATAACCCCAAATTAACTGAAAGTGTAAACTGCATCCAAATAAGCGTATATGAACTGAAAGTTTAAACTGCGTCTAGATACTGATTTTTTCGCAACTTAAGTTGCAAGTAAGTGTTTGTGAATCATATATAATTTTCTAGGTGAATCTTATGTGACTTTATACGTGAATCATATATGGTTTTGTACATCAAAAAGACTTCTCACGTTCTCATAAAAAGCTAGAGTTCTCGTATGAACCTGACTCTCTCTTATATATATATATATAGATGATTATATAAGATATAGATATTAAGTTGGTACCAAGAACATATGGATGATACATGCTATAGGATTTTGTGTACCAATTTCTATTGGTTGGTACACGATATTAGAGAAAAAGCTTGGTATTGTACCAAGTTGGATTCTACTTATGCCTAATGATATAGTGTATAAATTAATAGATTATTATTACTCTTGATTATAGATGTATAAAAAAACTCAAGCACTGGTTTAAAAAGTTTGGACTTAGTAAACAGTATGCCTGATTTAGACCTTAAAGCCTAATCGGAGTATCGGACCAACTTTTATTTTTCAAGTTTAGGGCTCCGTTTCTCCTTATCGCATGCCATAGAAGCAGAAAAGGAGTTTTAAGGTGTTTTGGGATTGGGTTGCAAAAAACTCCTTATCGAATCTCCGGGAAGTAGAAACGAACTTTTTGAGAAGTTGATTTTGAGTGACTTCTTCTTGTGGATGTGGCTCCAATCATTCTCCAATTTTGGGCATCAAAGGCATCATCTTCTCCGATTTGGGCATTGTAGGCATCATCCTCTTCGATTTGGGCATCGACAACATCATTTTCTCATATTTGGGCATTAGCAACATCATCTTCTCCGATTTGGGTATCGATTTCTCAATTTAACACATCGATCGGTAAGATTTATCTGTTCAACGCATCGAATTTGGGATTGAAGCATCAATTTCTTCTCAAAACGACATCAATTTCTCAGTTTTTGTCGCGATTTTGGGTTTGTAATTCTAGGGTTTCACTAATTTCGAAATTGATTTTGGGTTGATAAGTAATAATCTAATCCAAATACCTTTTTAACAACTCCTTTTCCCTACCACATAAGTTGATAACTTAAATAAGCACTCTCAAACACCCCCTCGGGTTTCACAAGTTTGAGGGAGTGGTTTCACTGGTTGAGGCAGCTTTATGCTATGCCAGGGGGGGGGGGGTGCAATCGAGGGGTTCACGAACCCGTCGTCTGTCTCTTCTTCTTTCATTCTCTCTCTCTCTCTTTTATATTATATTTAAAATATAATAAAAAATGGTAGGGATTTAAACACTCGAACATATATGTTGAAAAACACATGCATTAGGCTATCAGTACTCGAAACCTCCCAATCCTTTGAGCCCCACTTCCACATTTGCGCTACATCAGCTTTTCTGTACACCCACAATAAACCCTCTTGAGCCCTATCTGTTTAGTACCCAAACCCTCCCAAACCTCTCGTTTTTTAATTATTTAATTAATTAATACAAATAAAATAGATTTAAACAAACTTTTAAAATTAAAAACAACATAAATAATTAAAATTAATGCCCTTAATATTAAAAATAAAAAAGTGCAAATAAGTAAAAATTAAAAAGAATATATTTTTTCCCACTCTCGTTTGGGTAACTGATTGGAACCGATTTTAGTTTTTTCCCTCGTAGGGTGAAGGTGTATCGCTTGAATCGGAGTCGTCGGTGTTACAAGATTGAGGAAATTGTGGAGCAAAAACGGGTTGAGGACATCGTGGATCAAAACGGGGTTGAGGACATTGTGGAGCAAAACCGGGTTTAGGAAATTGGAGAGCAAAACCGGGTTGAGTACATTGTGGAGCAAAACCGGTTGAGGAAATTGGAGAGCAAAACCAGGTTGAGGACGTTGTGGAGCAAAACCGTGTTGAGAAAATTGGAGAGCAAAACCGGGATTGTAACCGGGATTTTAACTGTTGAATCCGCCGTTTGGGTCTTGTTGGGATGGACCCACACCTCCTGATCGACCCGTACCTCTCGGTCGTGAGCGACGGGATGAAAATGTAGTATTTGGATTCATGATGAGAGAAATATAAATTTGGGAAAATGGAATTAAGTTTAAGAGGAAAAGATGAAATTTGTGTGAAAAATGTTTAAGATGGAAGTGTATTCATAGGATATTAATCAAATGAATTTTTTTAAATTAGCTGTTGTATGGCAAAAAAGTATTTTGTTGATCCAGCTCTCCTAAGACCTGATGAAATGATAATGATCCTGTTACTTTACTTAGTGAATAGGTTTTTACTTCTGTTATAGCTTGAGGAATTATCACTGAGATTGTTCAATGTTATTCCATGTTACTTATGCTGTAACTTATTTTTATAATGATCAGGATCAGGATCAGGAGACGAACGAGCTTGTTCTGCAGTCTACTGATCCTGACCACCGAAGTGAAGACCTCCTGAAGACATCAAAGTCATACTCAAAGAACCATCAGCGAAGTCAAAGAATTGGCTGATGACAGGACCAGCATGCTCGTGATCTGAAGACGGAACTCAGTGATAGCAGGCTGCTCAAATTCGTATGACATCCTGAAGACGCGTCAGGTTACAGTGACCTCTGATTCACCTCAGTATCAGAGCATTCCTCACTGATCAGTATCCTGATCCTGAAGGATTAGTGTAATGTCTTAATCTAATGCACAAAAAGATTATCCGCCTTTACTGACACAAAAGTACATAAGGACAGTCTCTTTTCTGTTCCCTCCGTACTTATCAGACCTCAAGGCAACTGTTTACTCACATCCTCTTTTGCACACCATGCAAAGGGTATTTGTTTATAGTAAATAGTACATAGGACCACTTAGAATGTGACACGTACACAAAGTGAGTCTGCATGCATTTAATGCATTGGGTATAGGACTTGAAGAGATGTTCTCCATACTTCTTCTTCATCCTAAAAATACCTTAATCCTTTCTTTCTTATTTCTTCTATCTTCTATCTTTTCTTATCTTCTCACTCTAGTGCATAGTGAAAGAACTTAGATTGTTTAGTTTAGACTTGTAGTCTTTTCTATTTCCGCAACAATCTGTAAATTCATATTGTTAATACAACAAAGAATTTAAAAGTGAAATTTGTGTGATTATATTCAACCCCCCCTTCTATAATCCCATACACTATCCTTACTTGAAGGTCACCTCATTGAGACCAACATATTTTTTTTACACCCCACCTCCAAGGCTCCAACGGTTGAATCCGGTGGTATAGGAAAATCGATTCAGCCCAAAGCTATGAACCCGCTCAGCCCACTTCATTGCTACACATAGCTAAATGATATTTTAAAAATTAAACTTGAAACTATATTTGTAATTATTTTATTATTAATTTTTAACATAAAACTAGGATTATTAAACCATATAATAGTCATGAAATTGATTACGGTTCGTAATTCTATTAGTGCATCTTCAACAATTTTTTCGACAACCACTATCAAAGTATTGGTTAAAGATATGGATTAATTTAATAGTAAGGGACAAACATTATTTAGTCCTAGATTAACTTAAAAAAACTACTTGGGAGAAGGATTGATTTGAGAAATTGATTATTAGCATAAGAAAAATATTTTTATTATTAAAGAATATTTGTTCAATCAAATACATTAATAAATATATTTTTATATTATGATTGAGTTAATCAAATATATTAAAAAGACATTTTTTTATTATAAATAATTTGTTCAATTAAATATATATACTTTAAAATATTTCATTTGATTAATTAAATGTACTGAAAATACATTTTTTTAATAATGCAATTTAAGAAATGATACACTTTGGTCTTCAATTAAATAAGTATAAAAATATTCTTAAAAATATATTTAAAAATAAAATCATACATAAATTTTTATTTAAAATTCGGGTTAGATCGAACTTTGTTTTTGGAAGAAAACTGTAATAAAATCAAGCCTTAGGGGCCGTCTATTAAAACACTTGCCCAGTGAGTCATTATCGGTAAAATTGAATACTATCACTACCATATCAGATAATATTTAGTCTTTTAAAGTGGTATCGTACGCAACAATTTACCCGATATGCTCTTACCGAATAAAAGTTATCGATCTCACTCTTGATTTATGTTATCGCTCTTAACAGCTAACAACCCCTAAGGCCATCCTTTATGGTACCTATGGTACCCCTCATACATGTTGCCACATTAGCTGCTACATCAGCTTTCCACTATCTTTACCACTACCTACCAACTCCATACCTTTCATCCACTACCATACCCCTCATACCCCTCATTAATTAATTGATTTAAAAAAAAGAAAAATAAAAGATAGAGAGAGAAAGAGGAGAGAGAAAGAGGAGAGAGATAGAGAGAGAGAAAAAAAAAGGATTAAAATCAATCGGTGTGGGGGTGCCGGTGGAGAGGGTACCGGTCACCCTACCCCTCATCCACTATGATGTTACCGACCAGTATGAGGGGTATCGGCCCTCTCTACCGGTCCATAAAGGATGGCCTAAACTGGTGGTCCCAAAAAAATCCTAGGCCGGATATGACCAGTCCCAAATTGGTCCTGATCGTGTTCTTGAGTTTATTAAGTAAAGAGAAGGATGATCCTTTTTTTCTAAATCCTCCAATTTTTGTGATCATACGAATTAAATAAGCCGAAACTTTCCTTTAAATCCCTCTTTTTCCTTTTCTCTACTTAATTAAATAAATTTCAAAAACAAATTTCTTGTTTTCCATCCAAAACCTTTTTTTTCTTCTAAAAACTCAAGAACAGGAAAGGCGGGCCGGACCCATTTGACAACCTCTATATAATAGATGTCATTACTCATATGTTATAAAGCGGTCCACTAAAGCATATAATCAACACGTGTGGGGGGTTAATAAATCCCATGGAAATGTTATAAATACATTAATGCTGTTTCTGATTTGTAGTAGTAATTGGTGTCGCTGAGAATGGGACGCGTGGTACTCAATAATTGTCTCTTTAAAACCGGAACAATTATTTACTTTTTGTTTATTTTGAATATTTTCAATAACTTCTTTTAAACAATCAGAAGGCGCGCGTACATTCACTAAGGCTATGTTTGGTAAACTAGCTGATAAGCTAGCTGATGGCTGATAAGCTAGCTGATAGCTGATAAGCTAGCTGGTAGCTGATAAGCTAGCTGGTGAACAAGTCACGTTTGGTAAAAACTAGCTTATGAGTATGTAAAATGACCAAAAAGGACATCTTTAATAAATAATCAATTACAAGTATTTTATAATATAATTTAGATAAAATTTAATAATATAATTAAAATAAATTTCTAATAATATAATATGTTAAAAAATAATATAAATATTATTATTATATATACACACTATAAATTTAGAATTTGTTAAAATAAACTTTAGAAAAAATCTACATTAACTAATAATTTAAAGTACTATTAAATATAATAAAAGTAAAATTAATCAACTTAACATATCTTAAATAATCAATAATTCTAAAAGAATATAATTAAGAAGTAGATATAAATATTTTTTTATTAAAATATTTAACATGTTTCACTTATATAACATTTTAAAAATTATTGTATTTTTATTTGATAGTTAAACATATTAAATAATATATAATAGGGAATACTTATTCAAAATGTATCTAACTATCTCCAATATACTATTGTGTGTATCAACCTAAAAAAATTTCTTTTGTATATATCAAACTTTATTTTTGAGTCTATTATGTGCATTTTTGATACACACAATAGTATATTGTGGGATAGTTGGATACACATAATAGACTCAAAAATACACATAATAGACTCAAAAATAAACTTCGATATATACAAAAGGAATTTTTTTAGGTTGATACACACAATAGTATATTGAGGATAGTTGGATACATTTTGAAGAAGTAATCCCTATATAATAATAATTAATAACATTTAAAAATAAATAATATATAAGGTATAATTTAATTTAATTAATAATTATTTTAAGTTATTAAAAACTAATAATTATTAATTAATATATAATTATAATAATTAATTATTAATAAGGGGTATAATTGGAAAAAGTCACAAAAAGCTTCTCATAAGCTACTCAAAGTAGCTTATCAAAAAGCTAGCTTATAAGCTACTTTTGGTCTTACCAAACATGTACACAGAAAATAAGCTAGCTTATAAGTCAGCTTATAAGCTAGCTTTTTTTTACCAAACAATGCCTAAACCTACTTTTAAATCTACATCAACATCTATGACGGGACTTGTGAGAATGCACATTATTGCATTATGAGACGTTTTAGAAATATGTGAGTATGATTTTATTTAAGGCTAGCAATTCTTGACCCAACTCGAAACACGACCCGAACCCGACACGAAAAAGTGCTATGAACCCGTCTCGAACCCAAAACGGGTAAAAATCAGGTCAATCCGAAGTCGACACGAAAAAAATTGGGTCGGGTTAGGGTGCCGCCAACCCGATTTTGACCCGAGTTCTTAAAACTAAAATAAAAATATGAAATAACATGCTAACAGCTCACATCATATGTTTTGACCTTTAATCTTAAACGACTTAAATGATTAAGACCCAACCCCTAAACAAAAAAACACTCGACCACTATTGTAGTTCTCTTTGAGACTTTGGCTATGTTTGGCAAATTAGCTGATAAGCTAGCTTATGACTGATATGGTAGCTGATTACTAATAAGTTAGCTAATGAATAAGATGCGTTTAGCAAAAACTAGCTGATAAGGTAGCTAATGACTGTAAATGACAAAAAAATGCATGTTTAAAAATTGGTAGTGTCAAACTTAGTAGGGTATATTTGGAATAAAAAAAATAATATGTCTCATAAGTCACCAATTGAGAGTAGATTTTCAAAAAGCTAGCTTATGGTCCATCCAAACATGTACATGAATTATAAGCTAGCTTATTTTACCAAACAATTGCCAAAAATGGATCCTGCGGACTAGGATATACCATAAGGTTCCTTTAAGTCCTTGAGATGTAACCCGATGGGGTAGACAATAAAGGCTTGGTGTGGTTTTGCGAGAAGTGGTAATATCATATATGATTAGAAGCCATTTGGATTTGTTTAATCATATATGATTAAACTTCTTGTCAATGTAACATGTGTATAATCAATTAATCATATATGATTAAACTTGTGTCATATATGATTAAACGCTTCTCACCTTCTCGCAAAAAGTTTATCTTCTCGTTTGAACGTGCCCCTATATATATAGCGTTAGGTTCACGTGAGTTTAACATGTTTTCGTGAGACGGGTAAGACCAAATTTTTATACTTGAAAACACAACAAATAACCGCGAAGGTGAAATTCTAGCTTCGAATAAGCTAATCTTCACATCCAAAACACTGTAAAGGTTACATCTATGGTGTTTAGCTGTGAAGTTCCAAGTGTAACAGTTTGGTCATATTGATCTTACGAAAACATGTTTGGTTCCACATATCCAAATCTATATCTCTATGTATGCATGTATGTTAGATGGATAAAAATCAAAGAGTTATTAAAACATGCAATAAATCAAAATAAACAACTTCGTGTAAAACTTAGTACAATAATTTTCTAACTCAATAAGACAAAAATATAATATACATATAATTTGGTTTTTTTTATAAACTCAAATATTCACATATCAAATTTATATATAATAATTATAGATGATAGAGAGAACAACTAAATGATAATTGAAGAAGACCTCCAAAAACTATATGGCCCATTTTCACTATGAGAAATATTTTTTTATAGGTGAGGGTAGTCCAGTCCAGATGTTGGGCCAACGTTGACTCTGTTAAATCGATAAGTATACAAAAAGTTTAAATCTTATTTCTTAAATTATTAATCTAAATTACTAACTATAAGTTTAAATCTTATTTCTTAAATTCAAGATTACATATGATTTAGTAGGACATTCGATACGGGACGTAACATATGTGAGTAAACATGTCCATAAGGGACACGAGTGACGGTGAATATATACGACCAAAGGTTGCCGGCTATATGTCAGTCAAAGCAATATATGTGTAATCATATATGATTACGTGTTTGTATCGTATGTAATGATGCATGAGCTAGGATTTCTGGTCTTGTCATAAACTGATTAACTTCCCGTAGTAACCTAGCGTCATATCCTTTACATATATAAAGTAAAGTTTTAGGTTTACGAGTAAAGTTAGATGAGAAACATTAAGTTATATACAGCTCAAAATGAAAGAGTTTTAGATCAAACAGTAAAATTTCATTCAAGTCACCAATTATGAAGTTTGTGAATTTGTTTGCTTGTTATACATTCATTTCCCAGTTTACATGACTTCTGTTTGTATACAAACCAATTTATCGCATTGTATAACTTCTTCTAACAAACAAGTTTGGTGATCGTATTCACATAGTCATATTCTCTTTTTATTTGTGAAAACCATAAACCTTCCATACATGGGTAGCAAAACGGCAAGCTATTATACAACTAAGCTATTATACGTAGCTGTGCTTGGTTGTGATTTTTTTTTTAGTTTTTTAATATATTTTTTCAAGGACAATGAATTTTAGAAAACATGTTTGGTTCATTGAGTTTTAAAAAGTTTTACAGGAAAATGAAAAGTTTAGGATGCGTTTGGTTGTGGAAAATTTTCCAGTTTTCCAAGAATTTTTTTTAATGAAAATGAAAAATTTAGAAAACACATTTGGTCCATTCAATTTTCAAAAGTTATCTAAAAAAATAAATTTTTTTTGTTTTCTAACTTTTATGTAAATTGGAAAACTGAATTTAGTAATTTCCCAAATATCTCTAACACCATTTTCTAATTTTCCAAATGGAAAATGAAAACTTCACCGTTTCAACCAAATGTGTTTTATAAAATTTTCATAGAAAACTGAAATTAAAAACTCAACTCAATTTTCTGAAAACGTTTTCTAGGAAATGAAAACAGTTTTCCACAACAAACGCGCCCTTATGTTTTTTTAAACTTTATGTAAATCAAAAATTTGTTTTTAGTAGTTTTCCAAATTTTCTAAACTCGTTTTCTAATTTTCTAAACAAAAACTCTACAATTCGAATCAAATGCATTTCCTAAATTTTTTTATAGAAAACTAAAAATCAAAACTCAACTCCATGTGTTCTGAACACATTTTGTAGAAAAATAAAAACAATTTTCCACTTTGGTTTTCAATTATTTCACCGTAAATTAAAGTTTTGCTTTACTTGTTTTGCTAAAAAGTTAAAAACACAGTAAAAAAGATGCTTACCTTGCATGTCGTTTCCAAAAAGAAAAAAATGATACTTAACTTGCATGCCTTTTCCCAAAAAAAAAAAAAATGCCTAACTTACATACCATTTCCAAAAAAGAAAAAAAAAAAAACAAAAGAAATGCTTAACTTGTGATATATAGTATACCACTACTAATCTACATTAGACCACTTATCACCTTTACCATCCACTCTAATGGCTTCCTCTAACGCTTTCAGCAGCAACACCATAAACAACGGTATTTTTCAATTAATATATCGATCTAAAACTTTATCGATTACGTACTTATATATATTATCTTTATGATGTAATGTTGCAGGATCACAAGAATACCCGTACCCTTCACATGTAAATCCAGCCAGCTTTCTTTCTATCAAGCTTTCCGGTGAGAACGATTATGACGCATGGCAGGAGCAGATGATGTGCCTTGTGGACAGCCACGATATGCTCGGTTTTATCGATGGCACGTTTAAATCCCCGAAGGAGAAGTATAGGGAATGGAAGAGGTCGGACATGCTAGTGAAAGGATGGATCTTTGGTTCAGTAAGTAAAGATGTGATGAAGACTCTTGTTGGCCTCCATTCAGCTCATGATGTGTGGAATAAGCTAAATACTACTTATTCTACTCCGGATTCTCCCCCCACCAGCCCTACTAGGAACAAAGGTACGTACATCGCCAATATACGTACACTTTCCATATTCTTTTTTATTTTCTTCCTAATCAACCTTATGACGTACTAAATTATTCGAAATCAGAAGGTTAAGCTGTTTTTTATTTAAAAGATAGTTCAGTGACTTGATAATTAAAAATGAGAAAGTTTAATGGTTTTTAATTCAAATATATATATATATATATATACTAGATTTGATCCCGTGTAATACATGAGATAATTTAAAAAAAATACATACCAGAAAATTTAATATTATAAATATGATTTGCTTAATTTAAATTATTTACTATAATTTAATTTATGTTTAATAGTATTATATCTAGTAATTAGTTAATTTTAAAAGTATTGACAATAGACTTATATTATATACTCTATTATTTGCATTTCAATTAATCCGTTGAGCATCCATCAATATGTATATATGTATGTATAATAAATTATTTTTTACGGAAATTAATATATTTAATTGTAAAACATATAAATATATTTAAATTTATAAGTGGACTTTTAATTTTTTCTTTCACACTTTTGATTTTTTCTTTTCATAAGGTTGATTTGTTATAGCAGAGAGAGATAGAGATAAGAGATAAAATAGGTAGATTAGTTTAATATTTGAATTAAAATAGATAGATTAGTTTAATATTTGAATAAATAGAGATAGAATAGTTTAATATCTGAATTAATAGAGATAGAATATTTGATATGGTTGATTTGTTATAGTAGAGAAAGATAGAGATAAGAGATAAAATAGGTAGGTTAGTTTAATAATTGAATTAGTAGAGATACAATAGTTTAATATTTGAATTAATAGAAATAGAATATTTTAAAATTTTAAAACCAGACAACACCAGAGCGCGACACGTGGCAGACCAGCTCACCAGAGCGCGACACGTGGCAGACCAGTTACTCTTTTATTATATATAGATATATATAAAGGGAAGTTCATTTAAAAACCAAAACATTAGTCTAAGGACTTCATCATTCAAATGAGATACTTTGTTGGGTTTTTCTGAAGTTTTCCCTTTTTTTTACGGAAACAGACATGGTTAAATACGTGCCACTACATAGAGCTCTTCTTAGGGGTGACTGGGAGAAAGCCCAAAAAATATTCAACAACGACAAAGATGCATTGACTGCTAAGCTCATGGAGTACGATGAATGTGCACTCGTCATTGTAATTTCTAGATGTAGAAACTTCCATCTCGTTGAGAATCTTTTGAAGGACATAAATCCGGAGTCACTTCCAACTCTGGTGGATAGGTTTGAGGGTAACGCGGTGCACCGTGCTGCAATTGTTGGCAACACCATTGGTGCGGAGATGGTGGTGGAGAGAAACCCACATTTGCTATTCATGCTTGATGATGATAGAGTATTACCTATCCATAAGGCCATTATCAATTTTCACAAAGACACGTTTGAGTATTTGCTTGATGTGTCAAAAAAGTATATTGACCTCTCTCAAGAAGATGGATATCGAAGTCCCTTTGAGGGCAAACTTGGTGTTTTGCTCATCAATGAAGTAATCGATGCCGGTCTTTTTGGTAGGTTTTAAAATACATATGCATAGTTAACTTTAGATGAGACGTGTCAGACCTTTGACCTATTTTTGATAATGCTTCAAGAGTAGGGGTGTAAGCGAGTCGAGTCCAAGTTGAACTTGAACCTGAGCCAAACTTGAGTTATATGAACTTAAACGAGTGGAGTCGACTTGTTTAAACCCCTATTCAAAAAACACATCCATTTCCATCTTTGGATATATATATATATATATAAGAGAGAGAGAGAGAGAGAGAGAGAGAGGAAAGTTCAAATGTGAACCACTTTTTGGTTGTGAACGTGAGGACAACCAAGAGCGCGACACGTGGCGGATGACTAGGCGCCACGTCGGTTTTGAGTGTGGTCCCCCCCTTTAATTCAATGCCCTCCCCATGAATCGCACATAGTCATCCGACGTGGACTTGACGTGGTGCCTAGTCATCTGCCACGTGTCGCGCTCTCGCTTGTCCTCACGTTCACAACCAAAAAGTGGTTCACATTTGAACCCACCCTATATATATATAGGTAGGTTCATATGTACAAGAACAACCTCATTTGCAAGAACAAAGGAACCCATTTTGAGCGATACATTGATGTGGGTCCATGTAGGTCCCATAAAATATAAAATCATATATGATTTAGGTGGGTCCCACCACTAAATCATATATGATTTAGGTGGGTCCCACCACTAAATCATATATGATTTAGGTATCGCGCTCTCGCTTGTCCTCACGTTCACAACCAAAAAGTGGTTCACATTTTAACCCACCCCTATATATATAGGTAGGTTCATATGTACAAGAACAACCTCATTTGCAAGAACAATGAAACCCATTTTGAGCGATACATTGATGTGGGTCCATGTAGGTCCCATAAAATATAAAATCATATATGATTTAGGTGGGTCCCACCACTAAATCATATATGATTTTTTGTTATATAACTAGGTTCAAACAAGAACCAATGCATTTTATAGAAATAAAGGAACAACTTTGAACTACATGTGATGTTGGCCCATGTGAGACCCAACCACTAAATCATATATGATTTATTTAATGGGTGGGTCCCACATGAGGCTACATCACATATGGCTTAAATTTAGTTCATTTGTTCCTACAAATGAGGTGGTTCTTATATAAACCTCCATATATATATATATATATAGAGGAAAGTTCAAATGTGAACCACTTTTTGATTGTGAACGTGAGGACAGCCAAGAACGCGATACGTGGCGAAGACTAGTCAATTAAGGCGGCTTTGAGTGTGGTCCCTCCCTTTTAATTCAATGCCCTCCCATGAGTCACGCCTTGTCATCCGTCGTGGAGCTGACGTGACGCCTAGTCATCCGCCACGTGTTGCGCTCTCGGTTGTCCTCACGTTCACAACCAAAAAGTGGTTCACATTTGAACCCACCCCTATATATATACATATATATAGGGAAGGGTTTAAACGAGAACCCTTGCTATTTGTGAGAACGCGAGAACCTTCATCCATGTACAAAATCATATATGATTCACGTAAAAATCACATATGATTTAAGTAGAAAAATCACATATATAATTCACGTATAAAATCATATATGATTCATATACAAAATCACATGTACAAAAATCACATATATAATTCACGTAGAAAATCATATATGATTCACATATAAAATCACATGTGTAAAATCATCAGTGATTTGGTACATAGTCCACTTCCCTTTTTTCGTTAGTGTAAAATCACAGGTGATTTTGTACATGGACGAAGGTTCTCGTGTTCTCGCAAATAGCAAGGGCCGGTTCTCGTTTGAACCTCCACCTATATATAGATGGATATATATATATATATATATATATATTAAGAGAGAGAGAGAGAGAGAGAGAGAGAGATAAGTTTAAACGAGAACGCTAACTATTTATGAGAGCTCGAGGAGCTTCGCCCATATACAAAATTACGTGTGATTTTACACTAATGGAAAAAATGGACCTGGGCAACTTTTTACGCGACTTAAAATCGTAAACAAAGTTGCGTGAATCATAAATGATTTTGTATGTCAATCATATTTGATTATGTAGGTAATTTTATACGTGAATTAGATATGATTTTCGTACGTGAATCATATATATATATATATTAGGTAAATCATATATGATTTCGTAGATAGTTTGCGTTTTCGTATGAACCCTACTCTCTCTCTCTCTCTCTCTCTCTTTCATATATATTACAAGAGTTAATTACATATTTGGTCCCTGTGGTTTGGCTCAAATTACAATGGAGGTCCCTGAACCCTAATTTTCATGCCTACGGTCCCTGTGGTTTGTATTTCGTTACGATGGTGGTCCCTTGCCCTAACGTCCGTTAAAAAGCTCCGTTAGAGCAAGGGTATTTTGGTCAATTTATTAATTTTCTATTAAATTCAAACTTTATTAATAATATTTTAATAATTTTCTTTTATATAATACATATGTACAATTATTCATGTGAACCAATAACCTAACACGTACCCTACCCACCTACCAACTACAACCCATCACCTCACCTCACCTTCATCTTTCTTTACTTGTTCTTTTTCAGCAACACAACAAACAACACCCCAACCTGCCACCACCACCACCACCAACCAACCATCCACAACCACCATCACCACCGCCAACCAACCAACCAACCAACCAACCAACCAACCAACCAACCAACCAACCAACCAACCACCCACCACCACCATCAATCAACCAACCACCCACCATCACCACCAACCAACCACCCACCCACCCACCATCACCACCAAACAACCACCCACCACCACCAACCACCCACCACCACCACCACCACCAACAACACTACCTTCAACCGAATACACCAACACCTACCACCACCAACAACCACCACCACCACCATACCAACACCCACCATCACCAACACCCACAACCACCAACTCCAACCACTCTAAACCCATCTCCACCTCCATTGCTAGTCACCTTCAGATCCGACCACCATCGCCGCCGCCCTTCAAATTCCACCACCGCCACTGCCGACCTTTAGATCCGACCGCCGTTGCCTCCCACCTCCATACCTGCAGATCTAAGACCACCACCACATGCTATCTATGGTGAGTTCTCCTCCCCCTCTGGCCGTCAACCTCTTTCCGGCGTGTTCTCACTCGCCGGCCACATCTTCATCCCGTCGGTTCAGATGGTCCCCGCACAGCCACCACCACCTCCACCGGTCGTCTAAAACCGCCGCCGGCCACCTAACCCCCGATCATCTGAAATCGTCACCGTTATCGGTCGTCTGAAACCGTCACCGGTCGTCTAAAACTGCCGCCGGCCTCCTAGCCCCCCTACCCCCTTCATCGGTCGCCACCATTTCCAGATCTGGATTTGTAACTATCTGCTTTTAGTTGCCTCCCAGATCTGGATTCATCCATTTTTATGCAAAAAATGTATTTTAAAGTTTAGATTTTGGTTGACTTAGAATTAGCTTTGGTGATTAAGTTATGAAATTGGGTTGCTTTGACTTTAAACTTAGGATTCATGTATGAGTTTGCATGGATTTGATTTTGATTTGAGTCAATGCTAGAACATTTTGAGTTCACCGGAGTTTTTGTCGGAGAACATGACTGGAGTGCTGGTGGTGGTGGTTGTGGTTGTTGGTGGTGGTGGTTGTGGGTGCTGATGGAGGTGGTTGGTGGTGTTAGTGGTGGTGGGGAAAAGGGAAAGGGAAAGGGTTAGGGGTATTTTCGTCTTTTACCCGTTTTTTAACGGCTGATTTTAACAGACGTTAGGGCAAGGGACCACCATCGTAACGAAAATCAAACCACAGGGACCGTAGGCATGAAAATTAGGGTTCGGGGACCTCCATCGTAATTTCACCCAAATCACAGGGACCAAATATTTAATTAACTCATATTAAAATCAAGCACCAAGAAAATATTAATCTGAAGTATCCTTTTTATATACCCTTTCTACAGATGTTGCATCTAAGTTGATCCAGGAGTTCCCTGAGATGACTAGAAAGAGCGATCGGTTCGGTGACAATGCATTGACCCATATTACAAACAAGCCAGATGCATATTTTAGTGGAACACGATACAACTTCTACCAAAGATTTGTTTATTCTCGTTTGTTCCTTCCTTTGCTCATAACTTCAATCATAATTTAGGCCAAATTAACTAGTAATGTGTTTCTATCAAAGGGTGTTAGCTCAGTTGGATAGGTAACTGTTGGTCCTCTATTGATGGCCAATAAGATAAATTGTATTGTAGAAGGGGGGGTTGAATACAATCAACACAGTTTCTTCCACTTAATTCAGTCCACGACTCCTATGGAGCCTTTGTATGAACTGAAGTAGATTGTTTGTTGAAAGGGATCAAGACTATGTCAAGATCCAAACAATCTTTTTAAGTATTTTGACACACAACCTTTGCTTATGCACAAAGAAAGTATTAGAAAAGATAGAAAGAATTAGAAGATAGAAAGAAGAAAGGATTGGGGTATAGAAGATGGACCAAATGTTATGTTTGAAGAACACACTATGTTCATATTTATACCCCATGCATTAAATGCATGCCATCCCCAACTTTACACGTGTCAGGTAAAGGTTGGGTTTGGTGTACTATTGTACCATAAAATAATGCCCATGCGTGGTAGGGTCATGGCCTATGGTAAACAGTTGTCTTATGGGTGATAAGTACGGAGGGAACAGTAAAGAGACATCCTTTTTGTACTATTGTCAGAAAGGCAAATCAAATGCTTTTTGTGCATATAGGACAAGAAGACAAATATAGTATTCTTAAAGTACAAGTCACTGATCAGGCCTTAGAGTCGCTGATCCTTAGGAAGGATCAGGGGGGCACTGTGACTTGTTCTCTATGGAACGTCATGTAAGAATAGTCAGCTAACTATCACTGATTTCAACTTCAGATCATTAGCATCGTTGACTCTATCATCAGCTTGCATCAATAGATGGTGCTGATGGTTTAGCTGATGTTAACTCTCACTGATACTGAACGGAGTCAGTGATCAGCGATCGCTGATGTTCAAACTATCAGCGAGACAGACTCGCTGAAGTATTAAACTTCATCACAGCAGAGCTAAGTATTTTTTCAATTACTAGACAAGGATCATTGGTATTTCATCAAGTCATAGAGGAGCTGGATCAACAATCTACCCCTAAATATCAATGATAAGACAACAAAGAGGTTGCCTTTATTCTAGTAACTTAAAAAATTTTCTAAGTCTAGATTTAACAGTTAGGAAATAAAACAGGTGAAAGGTACTAGTATTATTTAACTGTTAGAAGTGTTCTTTTTCAGTGATGAGATTCAGAGATAGATAAACACTTGTATTTCATTTCATAATAACAATTACAGATGGGAAACAAATACAAGTCACTGAAAGAAATAACAAAATTACATAGATCAACCTATTCTAGAGGTTCTTCTTTGATCAAGTATTGATCTATGTTTTCTTCTCCATTGCGTCTTCTCTTCCTTAGCGAGTCACTACTTTCATTTGAAGCAAAGTTGAGAACTCCGCAGCTAAGCGTGAAAGAGGCATTCAACCAGGAGACATTCATTTCTGTGTTGAATACAGATCCTGAATGGGGATGGATTTGTCTCTGATGAACGAAACAACAACAATCATCACCAAGTTGAGGTTCTGATCACTGATGTTTCTCCCCCTTAGTAGGCGCACATCTAAGAAACAGGATGTGCTTGCAATGATGCAAAGCCTACATATCAAAAGACTTGCAGGCTTTCTTCCCCTTAGATGATAACCTATCTTCACCTGAGACTTGGGTTCTGTTCTTTGAAGAACGGTGGAGATGGGCCAGTACGGAGAAGAGGAGAAAGGAACCTTCTTCGTCATAAGGGAATAGTCCCTTATTAGAAGAAGGTATCCTACAAGTGGAGGGGGAAGGAGATGGGAATCATCTCTTTTAGAAGAAGGTATCCTGCAAGTTTTTCTCCCCCTCAGATGCAGCACCTTGTGCTGTAGATGAGATGCAGGATGCATAAGATCACCCTGTGCTGAGAGAAATATATTTGGCCAAGGAGAGGTGGCCAAGTTCTTTAGTGGATCCTCCTTCTCTGTTCTTGTTGAGATGTTTTCCAGAAGAGCCGTTATCTTAGCTGCATAAATAGTAGTATAAGAGATATTCTGCAAAAGAAAGAAAACATAAGTTTAAAACCAATGAATAATGATTAGAAGAGTCTTTTTATTGTTCTAAGTTCTTATGTTGTACAAGATGAACCCGAAAAGAGGTTTTATTTTTGGATTGAAGAGGAGAATTCAGCCTTAGATCAAGGATTGTTAAGAATGGCTTAAGAGTTGTACTTACCAGTCAAGCAAGAAGAGCTTCTAAGGAAGAATGAAGATTTGAACACATGAAGGATTTCAAATCTTGGAGAGAGAAATCTAGTAAATGTGAAGAAAGAAGTAATCCAAGCATGGATTATATAGAGGTGGGGAATACCAGAAAGTGTGAGTTTAGTGCTCAAAAGAAGATGGGACGTGGAACAAGTTTCAAGAAGTAATAATGATGGTAATTTAATTCGCGCCGTAAATACGTAACTGTTCGTTTTCACACGCCTGAAAGTGTCTTTTCACTTACCGTCACACGTCTGACACACGTTAGGGTGTAAAGAATAGTATCAAAGTGTCATGTCTACTAGATAGAGTTGGTGGTAGATAAGTCAATTCAAAAAGGAGAACTTATCCATTTTGATGATTAAAGATTCAAAAGAATGTGAAATGGTAATCAGCAGAAGAGTCCTCTTATCACATTAAATGTGTTAAGGTAGGTGAGATCACTGACATATGAAATAAATGCATTGTCTCAGCAGAAGAGAGTATCAGAAAAAAATGATCAGCGAGATCAATTCATTTCATTGAAAAAGGAAAATACAGTACACTGAAAAAGGAAATTACATAGATAGTTTACAAGAGTAACTAGAAATGCAACATGCTGAAGATCAGACATCAGGGTTTAGCATTCCTAGCTCGCTGATGAGTTGATTGAACTGTTTCTCGTCTAGCGGTTTAGTGAAGAGGTCAACGAGTTGATATTCAGTAGGAACGAAATGGAGTTCAACATCGCCATTCATCACATGATCTCTGATAAAGTGACATCGGATTTAAATGTGCTTTGTCTTCGAGTGAAGGACAGGATTGTTTGCGATGACTATCCCTGAAGTGTTGTCGTAGTAGATGGGTATCTTTGATAGCTGAAACCCATATCCAAAAGTTGGTTTCGCATCCAAAGGACTTGAGCGCAGCAGCTACCAGCAACGACATATTCTGCTTCAGCGGTTGATGTGGACACTGAATTTTGCTTCTTGCTTGTCCAACTCACCAACTTACCACCAAGTAGCTGACAGCCACTAGTGGTGCTCTTTCGATCTATTTTACAGCCTGCAAAATCACTATCTGAAAAAGCAGTTAGATCGAACCCTGAGTCTCTAGGGTACTAGAGACCAAGGTTGGGAGTCCCCTTCAGATACCTGAAGATGCGCTTTACAGCCTTCATATGGGACTCCTTTGGATTAGCTTGATATCGTGCGCAAAGACAAGCAGCATACATGATATCAAGACGGCTCGCTGTAAGGTACAACAGTGAGCCAATCATTCCTCTGTAGAGAGTAACATCAATAGATTTCCCATTGGAATCCTTGTCGAGTTTTAGAGGAGGTGCCATAGGTGTTTTCATTTCAGAGCAGGTAGTAAGTTCAATTTAGCGAGCATTTCACGAATATACTTACCTTGGGAGATGAAAATACCCTTTTCAGATTGCTTAACCTGAAGACCTAAAAAGTGGGTTAGTTCACCCATCATTGACATCTTGTATTCAGCCTGCATGAGTGCTTCAAACTTTTTGCAAAGTTTGGCTTTCGTGGACCCAAAGATGATGTCATCAACATAAATTTGGGCAAAGAAAACATGATCCTTGTAAGTCTTGACAAACAGCATGCTGTCGATCTTTCCACGAGTGAAACCTTCTTTGATAAGATAAGTAGATATGGTTTCATACCAGGCTCTAGGAGCCTGCTTTAATCCCATACAGAGCCTTGTTTAGCTTGTAAACATGATCAGGATGTTTAGGATCAGTGAAGCCTGGAGGTTGAGCAACATAGACTTCTTCAGTGAGTTTCCCATTGACAAATGCACTCTTGACATCCATCTGAAACACTTGAAATTTCATATGAGCCGCATAAGCAAGAAAAAATCTAATTTCTTCTAATCTAGCCACAGGGGCGAATGTTTCATCATAGTCTATCCCCTCTTCTTGTCTATATCCTTGTGCAACAAGACGAGCCTTATTGCGGATCACAATGCCATGTTCATCAAGTTTATTTCTAAAAATCCTTTTCAGACCAATGATGGTCTTCTTGGATGGCCTGTGAACAAGAGTCCAGACAAGGTTCCTTTCGAACTCAGCGAGTTCTTCTTGCATCCCTGAAACCCAAAATGGATCAGCGAGTGCTTCTTCTATTTTAGAAGGCTCATTTTCAGATAAGAAACAGACATAAAGACAGTGATTACTAGCCTGATGTCTAGTTTTTACACCAGTAGATGGATCACCTAGGACTTGATCAATAGGATGATCTCTAGTCCATCTGAGAGCAGGGGGCTGAGGAACAACCTGAAGAGGTTCAGCCGCAACAGTAGAAGATGATTCTTCAGCGACTGCATCAAGTTGAGGAGGATCAGCGATGAGAGGAGCAGCTTCAGAAGATCGTGAAGTTGACGGAATGTCCTCCTGAGAAGTTGTGGGGGGCAACTTGAGTTATAGGAACAACAGAGTAAACTGGAGGTAGGGATGGCAATGGGACGGGTATGGGACGAGTATTGATAATCCCAGTCCCATACCCTATTACGAAACCATGTCTCATACCCGGTCTCGTCCCGTCGGATATCCCATTATCAAATAACCATCGGGGTCACGGGTATTCCCGTGGGTATCGGATATCCCATTTATATTTTTAGTCGATTAAAATTTAGTAAACAAAATTTCATTTATTAAAATTATATGCAAATCACGTCAAACAATGAGTTGAATTCTTATTAAACTTTCATTTTCTAGCAACATAAAATATTCAAGAAGTTCAACGTTTAACTAAATGTAAGATAAATAAAATCAACATACAAAGTTTAAACTATTCGAATTTCATGATAATCTAATGTAAATCATTACATAGATCTTAAATAAAAACACTAGTAATCTTCATTCTTCCATATACATATATATATATTAATAAATTTGTAATGTATATTATAATAATAAGAAAATTATTGAATTATCAAATATATATGGTTCGGGGCCGGGTATATGGGATTGGGTATGGGATCGGGTAAATGGGCGGGTATTGAATAAAACCATAACCGTCCCAATCCCGCGAAATTTTTTTGAAAAAATCCCATACCCGGTCCCATAACCATTTACCCGGCCCAATCCCGTCCCAAAAGTTTCGGGTTCGGGGATTCCCGTTGGGATCGGGTATTTTTGTCATCCCTAACTGGAGGATCCTGAGGAATTTCAGGTATTTCTTCAAATCCATTAGGGATTGGAGATGGTGTTCCTGCAGAAGGGATGTTAGTATCAGGGGTTTCATTTTCAGGGACCTGAAAGTAAGAGTTAGCCCATTGATCTACATCATTATTATCAGAAAATAAAGAAAAAGAGAAGGGATTAGATTCATCAAACTTGACATGAATGGTTTCTTCAATGGTTTGCCTTCGTTTGATAAAGACACGATAGGCTTTGGATATAGTAGAGTATCCAACCAAGAAACCATCATCAGCTTTGGCGTCAAACTTTCCCAGAGCATCTCTGTTGTTCTTGATATAACAATTGCAACCAAAGATGTGGAAGCACTCAATGTTCGGCTTCCTTCCTCTGAAAAGTTCATAGGCTGTCTTCTTGAACCTTTTCACAATCAGCGACCTGTTCTGCGTATAACAGGCAGTGTTGACAGCCTCATCCCAGAATTGAATAGGAAGACGAGCTTCAATCAGCATAGATCTTGCAGCTTCAATCAGCGTGCAATTTCTTCGTTCAGCGACCCCATTTTGCTGAGGAGTACGAACGGAAGAGAAGTTTTGAGAGATTCCCTTGCTGACAAGGAATTCATCCAAGACACTATTTTTGAATTCAGTGCCATGATCACTTCGAATAGAACGAACAGTGATCTGATTGTACTTCTCCATCCGAAGAATGAAGGCAATGATCAGCTGAGGAGTTTCATTCTTGGCTCTAAGGAAGAACACCCAGGTGTATCTTGAGTATTCATCCACTATCACCAAAGTGAATCGCTTTCCACCCATAGACTGAATATTGACAGGTCCAAAGAGGTCCATGTGCAATAAATGGAATGGAGAGTTGATGGTAGAGACTTGCTTGGATTTGAAAGAAGCTCTTGTCTGCTTTCCCTTTTCACAAGCAGCACAAAGAGATTCCTTTGCAAAGTTGTTTTCAGGGAGACCTTTCACCAGGTTGCTGATAGAGAGCTAGTTGATGGTCTTGAAGTTCAGGTGGGAGAGACGTTTGTGCCAGAGCCAGTTGATTTCTGAAGAGGCCCTGGACATGAAGCACACATTTTCAGTGGACGTGTCCATATTGATGACGTAGACATCATGGGATATTTGTCCTCTGAGAATGATTTTCTTGTGCCTGTTCTTCACCTTGCAGCTTTTCTTGGAGTTACCTTGTGATCTTTATCACAAAGCTGACTGATACTCAACAGAATGTGAGTCAGTCCTTCAACATAAGATACCCTTCGAAAGGTAGTCTTGCCGTTGGTTAAGGTACCATAACCAAGAGTGATACCTCTTCCTTCACCACCAAATTTGACTGAAGGGCCATCTTCTTCCTTGAAGTCGACTAGAACATGTTTGTTTCCAGTCATGTGTTTGGAGCATCCGCTGTCAAGGTACCAGATTGTAACGACCAGTTTCATTTTCAACATTATTGAACAGAAATAGTAACCAGACATAGCGGAAGCTCTTTAATAATTAAAAAGTGATATGTTTTTCCCAAAATGGGTCCAAAGTTAACAATATTTAACAGTAATAATAAGTCTCAATAAATCGCAACCAAAACATTTTAATAGTAGTTCAACATCCATTATTTCCAAAATCTCTTAAAACATATCCTGAACTGAGTCCTCCCGAGCATCAAGCAGGTGAGCACAAACCTAGGTTCTATGCATGCATGTAAATAATCATAATCATATAACTGAATAACTGGACATGTATCATGAACTTTACACAAGGTGTATCCACCAAAAGCATCTTACTGACACTAGTACCAGGCCTCTGAACCCAACTTCCCTAGGGGTAGTAATACCACCTTAGGTACTATCGTGAAAATTACATGCCAGTTCATACATTAACCACATATATATAACATGATCACAAGCATAACCTTGAACGCAAGTTAATGTACTCACCTTAGTTCGCTTCACAAATAATACAGTCAATCACCACACACGACGGAGTATCAAATACCTATACATCACATCATCGTGGCACACATAAATAACATATCAAGACTCATAACCATAGCTCTTAGTCTAGAACTGATTTAGACCTTCTAAAAGGGTAGGTAATTCAATTACGAACCCAACGGTCCTTTCGGAATCAAAATCGGAGTTAAGATGCAAAAGTTATGGCCAAAACAGTTTCCTACACAAAACAGGGGCTAGCGATCGCGAGGCTGATAGCTAGCGATCGCTAGCTGCCCTTCCCAAACTTTCTGTCCGAGCTCACTACCACCTTCACGATCGCGAGCCTCTTTTCTCCATAGCTAGCGATCGCTAGCTTCACCACCTAGCGATCGTTAGGTGCTGAATTTTCAGCACGAACCCAAAATCGCGATTTCTCATTTTTGGTATAACTTCCACATCCGAACCCCAATTCGTCCGATTCAAAAAGCCACGTTTTTGTTATTCCAGGCTCTACAACACTACCACAAAGAAAGTAGAACCAATCTAACACAAAATACTCAATTGGTGATCCAAAGATCACCAATTATCATAACATTCAACCAAAAACCCTAACTTTGATCCAACCTTGATATTTGACAACAACAAAGGGAAATTGATGATTACCTGAAGTTAGGAACCTAGTTCTAACGATGAAGCAATGATTGATTGCACCAAGAATGCACGGTTTCTTCCCAAACACCAAATCCCTTTGAAGTCCTCCCAAACCCTTTCCTTTCTCTCAAGATTGCAAAATGATCAAAAAGAAGGGTTTGATCATCCAATCCCCTATATATATAAACATACACTTACACATAACACCCTCCACTTTCTACATTTACGAGTAAGTCCCCCCCTACCTGAAAATACATAAATGACACCAAACCTTACTAACTTAACGAAAAAATGTTAAAACTTAACTTAATGGGAACGGGGTGTTACACAGATACCTTTTTCCTATAAGAGAAGGAAGAGTTAATTGGTCTTTGGAACCCATATGAAGTTGGGTCCATCAATGTCAACGAATGAAGAATCATCAGGGACATAGGTAACTGAAGATTCAAGGGCCTCATAAACTACTAGAGCAGTAGGAGTAGAGGCAACATCTCATGTCTTAACTGAAGTTTCAGTTTTGACAGGGTCAGGGATGGTGGCAGTCTCAGCGACTAAAGGTTTCTTTCCTTTGGCAGACTTATTTTCCTTAGGACCTTTCTTTACCTTGGCTGCTTTTTTAGCCTTGGTAGCATGGGGACACTTGCTAGCGATATGGTCATTTTGACCACAGTGATAGCAGTTTCTATAGGTCTAAGTTTTAGAGGGACCCTTAGGATTTTTAAACTTAAGGTGAGCTGGTCCAGATCCAAGAATTCCTATGTCTTTGGTCTAAGGAGGAATGGGAGTCTTCTTCTGAGGTTTGGTTATTAAGTCAACCTTGATTCTGGGAGTGGGGCTTTGAGCAGATTTTTTAGCCCCTGATCCTGAAGGACCACCACCTAAGACTTTGGAAGTCTTGTGGTTTTGTTTCTTAGGTTTGGGAGGATGGTTTGGAAGGTTCTTGCCTTTAGAGTTCTTAGGAGTCTGAACGGAAGCAGAAGCCTCATCTTTAGAGATGGAAGAAGAACTCTGAGAGTTGGAGTCAGAAGTAACAAACATGCCAAATTTTAAATTAGATTTATCAGATTTATCCATAGCATGCTGTTTTCCTTTAACAAAACCCAAGCATGTTCTGTTTTTAGGATGACGCTGGGTGGAGAGAATTTCATCCACCTTTTCAGAGGCATCAGCCCAGCTCTTAACAGTGACCTTCATTGAATTTAGCTCAGCGAGAGCTTTTTCTTTCTTAGCGATGGCCTGTTCTCGTTCAATACAAAGAACTTGGTTTGCATGAAGTTGGTCTTTGTAGCTAGCTGCATAAACAGCGAGCTCTTTGAGTTTCTCATGACACTCTTTGAGCTCAGTCCTAAGGTCAAAGTTGACCTTTTCAGCAGAGGACTTGCCATTTGAGGCATTGTACAGATCGATGGTTAAAGCATCTATCGCTGTCATAGCATCAGAAGGAGAAGGAGTAGATACCTGAGGAAGATCAGAGATCGAAGCAGGAGTAGCCGGGACTTCTTCTTCAGGGATGTCTTCGAGCTGTGCCATAAGAGCATGCTCAGTTTCTTCAACGATGGCCATCAGACATACGACCTCGCTGGTATCCTCTTCATCAGAGGATTCATTAGATGATTCATCCCAACCTTTTCCTTCAGCGATCAGACCTTTGCCTTTTCGCTGGAATTTCAGCTTTCGGTACTTGGACTTCAGCTTCTGGTACTTTCCGTCCTTGGAAGCTGGGGTAGAGGATTCAGCGAACTGATTCTTCTTGTACCTGCATTTAGTGGCAAAGTGTCCTTTGCCCTGACATTTGAAACAGGTAGAGGCAGCCTTATCACCAGAAGGGGTGTCAGGCTTGTTAGGTAGAGAGAGTTGCTTGGACTTACGGAAATTTCCTTTTCTACCAAACTTCTTAAAATGCTTAGAGAGAAGGGCAAGAGACTCATTGAAATCTGTCTCATTATCAGAGACAAGATCAGAGTCAGAATCATCTATCTCAGTGATAGTTACTGTTGAGACAGGAGTTTGAGAGGGTTGAGGAGCATCAAATATTAAGGCAAGAGAGGTACCTTTCGCAGCATCCTTGGTGTCTCTGATGAGATTCGTCTTCAGAGACTTGGTTTGCACATGGTTGAGCATCATACCATATAACTCACTAAGAGTTATAGTCTTAATGTCCTTGGACAATTTCAGACACATGGTGTAAGTCTTCCAATATTTAGGGAGGGCCTCCATGAATTTAGTGATTACCTGCGAGTTAGAATAAACAATATCGTAGGTCTTCAGATCGATCAGAAGGCAATTAAACCTCTGATGGGTCTGGGCCAAAGTTTCACCTTTAACAGCGATGAACTTCTCATACTGACGTATGAGGTGAATCTTTCTAGATTTTATGAGAGCATCAGCACCCTCATATTGGATACAGAGAGTATCCCATATCTCTTTAGCTGTCTTAAGCTTACTGATGGAGTGAAATACTTCATCAGGAAGAGACATGGCTATTAGAGACCTTGCCTTGGTGTCAACATTCACCAGGCGCTTATCTTCGTGTGTCCAGTTGGACACCTGCTTGACAAAGGTTCTTTCAGGAGCAGCGGGAGTGGTGGTAGTAGCAGCAACAGCTGGAACTATAGAAGTGGGAACAAATGGTCCATGTTCTGAGAAGTAGGGGATCAGTGATCGCTGATGTCCAAACTATCAGCGAGACAGACTCGCTGAAGTATTGAACTTCATCACAGCAGAGCTAAGTATTTTTTCAGTTATTAGACAAGGATCATTGGTATTTCATCAAGTCATAGAGGAGTTGGATCAACAGTAACATCCTTGTGGGGTGTGGAGTGAAAGCCACACTATCAGGTTCGATTCCCATGGATGACATTTTTGAGATATCCAGACTTTGGATTTGGTCCTTCGGGGCCGGGTTCGGGGCTGGTATGGGAGGATCCAGTCTATGGGATCCACTTGCGTGCTGGTCGGGTTCAGTCATAGGTTGGGCCGGGTCACAGCGGATTAATGGGATCTCCCAATTGGAGGCCTGATAGAGCTGGAGCGTGTGTGTGTTAAAACTTGCCGCTAAAAAAAACTAGCAATGTGCTTCTATTTGTCATATGTTGCAACAGATCCTTTTGTAGTTCCTCCAACCAATTATGTTGATCACCTGAAGTCCTAAACTAATCCAAACTGTTGAAGATCCACTATAGATTAGTTTTTCTTACCACACCCTTTTCTCAAATAAAGTTCCACCCGAACTTTTAAACCTAAAATACATATTTAAAACAGAAACCGCGCGTACTCTTTCAAATTTACTTTTTGTTTTGTTTTTCCATATGGGTATGCTCTAAAAGTTATTTTATTTGTATTTTGAAGATGTGCCTGTTGAGAACAACGACTTAGATGATGCAAAGAAAATTCAAGACATTGAGAACCAAGAGAAATATAAAACCAAGTTTGTCACCATCTGTAGGAACTTTGGCTTCATTCATGGTATGTGATTGTAGAAGTCTAGTTAATCAATTTAACCGTGAGGATCAATAGATCATGACTTATCATAATGTTTAACGTTTTGATAGTTTTTATTTCGAGCATAGTATGTTCTCATTTTTCGTCCTGGCATCCATATATGATGACTCTGATGACTTTGTCACCGGAGCTTCAATTTTAGCAACCTTGATACGCAAAGCCTATTGAGACTATGCCCCCAACATTTTATACACAACTTTTTGAATGACCTTTGCAAACGAAGTTCCATTGTTTTTTTATCATTCATCTTCCACCGACAAATTTAATCATTCTATCTGCATGAATTTTCTTTAGAGCAGAATAGATTTATTTGTGAGTAACTAAGAATTTTCTACCTTTTGAAAACAATTGCCAACTATTTGAGACGATCCAACTTATATATATATATATATACACACGATTTCTAAACTATCATTGTTTTTTCCAAAACATATTTACTTCTTATAACCTAAAATTAATTGCATGTATCCTAACTCCTAAGTACTCTTAAATCTCTAAAACAAAAACAAGATTTTAATCTATAACCAACATGGGATTTTGATTCTAAGATTCATGGTTTCTAGAAAATTTCTTCTAACCTTAAAAGTTTGAAATTTTGAGGAAAGGCATGAGCTGAGATGGAAACCAAACTAATTTACAATGATGTGCATAGAGTGTTACTTCAAATAATCAAAACATTATGACCCTAAATGATATCAATCATATATTAAAGGCATATGATAAGATGTTTTTGGTGATGAAACGAAATGATGATTGTTGGGTTATTTTGGATAGCAGAAGTATCGGGTTGAAGAAGAGCTTTAAGTCTGGTTATGTCTGCTGAAGAAAGTTATTACTGCTTGGAGGAAGAGTTGTTAATACTGCAGTAGTAATGTATACAAGGAAAGACTTAATGCTGCTATCGCTTGTTAATGCTGCTGAAAGAAGAAGTAGAAGTAGAAATGGTTGTTACTGCTTTAGAAGTTATAACTGCTTCTTATTATTACTGCTAGTTGTTACTGCTGCTAGTCAGTTTAATAGTTGTAGTTAATACTTCTCTCTGTTAATGCTGCTTCTAATGATACGATAAGGATGATAATCTGTTTGTTATGATAAGGAAAAGATTCCGAATATCTTGGAATTTGTTTAGCAGATTTGTTTTCCTTTATGCTTATCTTGTAATCTGTATATATAGTTGATTTAGAATAGATTACTAGATATCTTTTTGTTTTTGAGAGAAAATCAGAACCTCAAGAAGTTTTCCTAGCAATAGAGAAGTATTGCTCGTCTACTAGAGATCTGTTCTTGTAGATTGAGGTTTTGTGAGTAAGTTTGTAAGTGAACGTATTGAAGTAAATCAAGTTTTCTGTTCATTGTTTTGATTCCAATTAAAGTTTTATTCCGCAATACTTTAATTTGTTTTCTGAGTGTTTGTTTCTTGTTGAGAAATCGATCCTGACAATGATGCTATGTAAACAATATGGAAACTAATATAATTTTTAAAATAATTATTCTAGATTTTATTTCCGAGAATATTTGAAAAAAAAGTTTTATAATAATTATTAGTATTTCTTAAATTAAATAGTATTTCTGATGATAAAAACAAAGATGAAAGCCCATTTTATATATCTCATCTGGGACCTATAAGATATCAGGAACAGGAACAGGCATGTACCATATACCCGTCAATCCCTTAACTATTAGATTCTTTATGCCATAATTGTTGTTGTTTTTAGTGTTATGTTCCATATAATTTTAGATAGTGATTTGATTCTTATGTAGTCATGAAGAGTATCTATATCAAATTCTGGAAACTTGCACTTCTACAAGGTAAGGACATTCCTATATCCTCTTAATTGTATTACTTATTTCATTGCAAAGTTGGACTTTCTTTCACAAATATGTTAGGGACTCCCTTTCATTAAAGTTGCGATAATTTTTTTTTTTGAAACGGCAGCTTTATTAGAGCCGGGTCTAGCGAAAAGCTAGAGACCCGAAAACCGAAAGAAGATAATTATTATTGAATAAAATACCACATCCTTTTTGTTAGAACTTTCAAGCTAATCTTATGTATTGGCTAATATTGTTACTATGATATAACAACATACTGGAGGTCTTCATTTTGATCTCAAACATTGGTATAAGTTCCTATCATTAAAGGGTGTTTTACAGAATTTAGACTGTCGGCTTTGTTATGTTTTTGTATGCTCAAATATTACAATATTAATGGGTGGTTTCTATCAAATAAACTGCAGTGCCGCACATCAAGCACCTACACGAAGACAAAGTGAAACATAATGACGCTCTTCTGCTACTGAAGTGTATCTGCGAAGAAGTTGCTAAATTAAATAGCTTTAGTGATCTTTTAGAATATTATGGTGAAGCATTCATTCTAGCAGTGCAAAATGATATACCTGAGGCGGTAGAAGTAATTGCCGAATATTTCCCAAGAGCGATTTGGAAGGTGAAGGATAATTATCGGATTTCTCAAATTGCAATAAGAAACCGCTGTGAAAAGGTTTATAAGTACTTTTTGGTAAACCAAGTTGATGACAAGCATTTACATAGAACAGAAAGCGACGATAATGATAATAATCTTTTGCACTTGGCTGGAAAATTGGCACCCATACACAAACTCAATATGGTTTCCGGTGCAGCTCTACAAATGCAAAGGGAGTTACAATGGTTTAAGGTGACTATGTTTTTTCTATATCACTAGACATTAATTCAGGCTTAATTCATATGCTTTAACATCCAAGGGAATACAGGAAGTGGAGAAATTTGTGATTCCTAAGGATGTAGAAGAAACAAATGATGAAAAGGAAACACCAATTATGGTGTTTAGAAGAGAACATAGAAAATTGAGAAAAGACGGTGAAGAGTGGATGGTGAAAACAGCAGATTCATACACAATCACAGCTGCACTCATTATTACAATAGCATTTACAACGGCCATTACTGTACCCGGTGGAAACAAGGGTGACACTGGGAAAGCAATTTATGAGACAAAAGCTAGCTTCATCGTATTTGCTGTCTCAGATGCAATATCATTGTTCACATCCACCACTTCTTTGTTGTTGTTTCTATCTATTCTCACAGCTGGTTACCGGGAGGAGGATTTTCTCTACAGGTTACCAAAGAGATTAATATTTGGCCTTGCGATGTTATTCTTGTCCGTTACATCCATGATAATAGCCTTTAACGCAACATTATATCTTCTATTTGAAGATGAAAAAGCATGGATCCTGATTCCAATAGCTGCATTAACTTGTCTGCCAATTGCATCGTTCGTGACATTACAATTCCCGTTGCTTGTTGAGCTAATCAATTCCACATATGGTCGTGGAATATTTTCTAAACAAAAGGACCGCAAGATCAAATAACATCATTAGATGGCATTACTTATTGTATTTTCTAAGCGTATTTCATATTTGTTTTTGTATTCAACAACCAAGAGTGAAAATAATGTTGTTCTCAAGTACAAATGTGCTTATCTACATGCATGATTAATTGAAAAGGGGGTATCGTTATCGGAAATTTCCATTGTACAATCTCAATGGTAATTACCCGAAGGGAACTACGGGAAACAGACAAAATTATAAAAAAAATAAAGGTGATTTTTCGATAAAAGTATAATAGGATCATCAAGAAAAGGAATTATGTCAGTAATTGGTCATTATTCGGATTAGCGACACCTTTGCAATGTACATATGGTTTCATATAGGGGTGCACACGGGTTGGGTTGATCGGGTTGAGGACGTTTTAAGAATTCAACCCGATGTTGGCGATTTGAAACTTTTTCAACCCAACCCAACCCAAACAAAAGTTCAACCCAACCCAACCCAACCCGTTCGGGTTGATTGAGTTGATCGGGTTGGTCGGGTTATGTTTAAAGTTCGATAATAAACCTAAAAATGATGAATAATTAAAATGTTAAAGACGATTCATATATTGCTTCCGGGTATTGCCGTACACAAAACTATTTTTCTTAATTTTCATGTGTATGTGTGCATATATATGACTTAACACACACATATATACATATACAAGAGTTATAAAGAAATGGAGAATAGATTTAAAGTGTATATATATATATATATATATATACAATGGTGTAATTATCTAATGTACACATTAATATGAGTTTAACAATCAAATAAATTAAAAAATATAAAGAAATATCGGGTTCATCGGTTGGTCGGGTTGGGTTGGGTTCGCATGACGCTAACTCGATATCAACCCAATACCTTCGGTTTGAAAAAAATTCAACCCGATTAGACGTCGGGTTGCTTCGGGTTGGTTTATTTTGCATCGGGTTGGGTTGGGTTGATCGAGTTCATCGGGTTTGTCGGGTTTTTGAGCACCCCTAGTTTCATACTTATGTTGGTAACTATTAGAGGTTTTTATGATTATTCCCATCAACAATTTATCGATTTGCATGAACTATCTCGGGTTTTCAACAACAAATTAAACTATTGTAATTTAATTTAGTGTTTCGTATATATTCTTTTTGAAAAATCCTTCGGTAATCCGTAAATTGCATTATATATATATATATTAATTTCCTAATTTAAAAAAGAAATTAATGATTCCTAATTCAAGTAACCGTCGTCTATTATTGGTAACCGTTCATACAAAACCAACTCCAAAGATTGAATTTGATTGGTTAATAGTAGGTTCACAAAGTTAACACAAAATACATGGTTCATAAATGAAGATAACTTTCTCTATATATATTCACCTATTGATTACTAACACCATTTCATGAAATTACACTTATGTTTAATTAAATTTTTTATGACATTCATATGTAATTTTCATAAATTATATACCAGGGAGTTCTGGACAACAAATTGTTTTAAATTAATTTCTATTGTTTTAATTGAATGACTTGTAAAGTAAATTTCATTTTTGTTCCTTGAGTTCGCATTTTTTCTTGATTTTGGTTCCTCCTTAGAATTTGTTTGTTTATTACAAACTTGCCCTTGTAGTATTGGAAGCTTCTGTAACACTATGGCATTTTCATTTTTCTTTCATTTTCCGTCTTTCCTATTTACAAAGTTATAAATTTAAGATATTTGCAGCTAATTAATTACAACAAGACACAACTAAAATTAGCCCATTTCATTCGTTCAAACTCCCACATACCCCCTTTATCATGCCCCGGCCTGTTGTTGCTCCGATAGCATTTCTGAAGACTACATTCAACTTCCGATTTGCTTCTCCCTATACGAACGAACACGAGGACTCTTGCTGATGCTAACAAAGTTACAGTTGCTCATGCTATAATACCATTAACAATTATACCCATCATCAAATCTCATTCGCAACGGGTAACCTCATTTGACTTCTTGTTGTTTTTAACTTAATAATCAAGATCGATTTTGTTTCTTTTGTCATATAGTCATCAATTGCATCTTCATGTTACACAGCCTCACCCCCACCATGGCTCCATCTTATTTGGAACACCTTCACTCCAAACCCACCAGTTTGTTGGTGATTTTATGAAGAAAAAAAATGAGTGAACTAGGATTTTGATGAAAGGCATCTAGATTAAAAGAATAACAACCATGTATACTTTAGATGAGCTACATGGTCAAGAAAGAGAGAGTGCTAAATAAGAAGGTAAGTGGGGATAAAGTTCAGATTAATTTACAAAGATGGAGAGGGTAGCGTTCTAAACTAAATGCATAAAACAACTAATAGGAAACCTACTACTTATTGCTTCAAGGCGGTTTCTTTCTATCCTTAAACCAATTTTGTTTCATTCCCACCGTAGGATAGAACATAGTGCTTCGGGTTTATGGAGAATTTTTCTCCAATATACTATGAATTTTTCTCCAATATACTATGATAAGGCCATTAGTAGCGGTAGGCTAGGCTAGCGGGCTTAATGCCGGCGGGCTGGTGGTCTCTGCCAGGGTCCGCTACGCAGTAGGCGGGCTGGGCGGGCTCTGGCTAAATCGACCTGCCAAAGCCGTAGCAACCGCTGTGTGTGTGGTGTCTATGTGGTGTGTGTTGTGTGTGGGGTGTGTGTGCATGTTGTATTTAATACAAATATGTGGCGCAGAGGGATCGGCTACTGATGAACTAATTAAGGAATTGACGAATTGAGGTTTTAATGTTTGTTTTAGGTTCCCAAAAAGTCTTAATATTACGAGTCACAATTAAGTAGGAATCGGTGAGCATAAAAGAGTTAAAAATCTTATTTCATAAATTTAAATTATAAGTTAATTAATGTAAAATACTAATTGTATAATTAATCAAATTTACGAAAACAAATAAGTTTCAAGATCACATGAGAGTACATTTGATACGGAACATATCATATATGAGTAAAAGATGTCCATAAGGGACACAAATAAAGGTGAATCGCCGACTATATGTCGTCGGTCAACTCAATATGTGTGTAAGCATATATGATTACGTGCTCCTGACGGGTGTCGAAACCGTCAAATAATAATATAGTTCAACTACGGGCTAATTACAAACAAATTTGTAATAGCGGTAAGTCGGGTCGAATCCACAGGGATTGGATGTGACCGTCGTCAAGTATCTACGCTTTATGAAAAAGGGGGGTTTGTTTGATTTGTTTAACTAAACTAAACATACTATTAAAACTAACTATAAACAATAAAAGAAACCCGACTTCGGATTGCAAATGCATCTCTATTCAAAAGATGTTATCATTGATGATGTAGATAAAAATCGTACCACTTCGATTAACCCGGTTATATTTGTTAATAAGCTCTAACAAACAATTCCAACATACATAATATTTGAAAGGAATAAGCTCTCCTATCAAACCTTAGTAAGCAATTGGCCTCAAACAAGCTCTTGAAAACCTAATTGAAACTAGCATGAAGATTTAATGGAACCCGAATCCGGATAAATTAACACACAAGCTCGGTTAACCTAAATCTTCCGTTTCACCCAATTTCATAACAAAATATAGGTATCTTTTACAAAACCTAATTTGTTATTCGTCACCAACATTAGTTTACTAAACAATTACGGATTTAGAAAACTAAATTGACGGTAATCGATTTCCACATAGTTGATCAGAAAACATGAAAATCAATTCTATGAACTAAAAACTTGGAAATTGGATGAATAATCAAAGTAAGATGGAATTACATCATCTCAAACATCTAATTGAAGTAGAAATTGCAATTGCTAGATAATCCCAAGTCGAATTAGAAAAAGAATTAGCCACACATGGCTAATTGAAAACAAAAACTAAGAAATTGAAAATAGAAGAAGTTAACCTAATTCCGAAATTGATGAACTCCCTACATTGCTCCTCTTCTCCTCTCTTCTCTTTCTCTGATCGATCCCTCCAAAGTCGTTCTCTAAAATCGTCCCCCTTGAAGTCGATGGTTTTCTCTCCAATTTATAACTCTATCTCATAAAACTGAAAAAGAGATCGTGCCCTTGATTTTTGGGAGTGAAAATAGCATCTGACGAGACTTGATCCGAGACTTGAACCCTCGGAACAACCCACGTGAACTTGATTTCCAGATCGAGACTTGAATCGTGGGTTGAACTCACGGACTTATGTGAACCTGATTTTTGAGGCGTCGAACAGCAAGTTACGAGACTTGATCCGAGACTTGATCCGAGACTTGATCCGAGACTTGAAGTCTCGTTGACCGAAAATTGATCGATAAAGGGAGGCTGCTTGCTGCTGTTCTTTTTCTTTCTGATTTTTCTCCTCATGGGCTATAGTTACGAATTGGGCTCCCTTGGGTTAAAATCCATCTTTTTGGCACCTATCAAACACGAAACGATAACTAAATTAAAGGGGTTTTATTAGCTATAAAAACATTACAAAGTGTACTCGATTCATTATAAAAAATATGTTTAAATATAAGCTAATCAGCTCCTATCACAAGTTGTATGTTGTCTATTAATCACGTTGTATATGTGAATCCCAAACTTGAGAGAATGAAAGATGGAGAGAAAACTAGTGCAAATAATTGAACAATGAATACAACTAGTGGTGATAATGGTAGAAAGATTATGAAAAGACAAAGGAATATTTGAGTTCTTGGAATTGCTTCTCATACACAAAAGTAGGATACTATAAATTCACACAAAACCCTAGGCTATAGCATTCTATTTATAGCACTAGGTATTAGATAGTTACAAGAAAAGCCCTTAGAGTCTATGACTCTTTACAAAAGAGGGCACAAGTTAAACTAAAGCTAACACTAGAAATAGGAAAATACAAGATAGACCCTTGACTTCTTCACAACCCACAAAGTAGGGTCTAACAATATCCCCCTTTGGGAAGAAGTCAGAAGGGTGGCGGATACTTCAGTGCAAGCTCCCACTTGGACAGTTGACGGTACTCGTCCCATTCTCCGATGATCCTCGTTCTCATCCTCAAAGCTGCTTCGACTCTCCGATACATGAGTCTCTCCTTCAGTTTTCCTTCAAGCTTGTCCAACGCCTCGAAGAACCTTGATTTGTTGTCTAAGTGCCTCGTCTTCGGAATCTGGTCCGTCTTCAGTCGGCTCTCTATGCCTTGGATGACATACAGAATGGCACCGTCGCAGAAATGAGAGAGTTCACTAAATCTCATGAACTTCCATTCCCTCTTCTTTAGCGTGCAGTAGACGATACCGTGTTCTGGGATGCTCGTCGGCACGTAGAGCTGATATGAGTCGATTGCTGGGACTTGCAGATTCGGACGCAGAAGGTTCACTTTCGGCTGTCGACTCTCGATTGCCATCTGGTAGTCGGTCACATGTGATAGAGCAATGGTGTGACGGACGTACCTTTTGAGTACCTCGAGGCCGAAGTTGTAGTAGTCGGGGCGGAGGATCGGACCTTGAAGATACTTGATCAACGCGAGGATGTCTTCAAGATGGATCCGATCTAAGTCAGCTTCTGTGAAGGTCCACTTCAGGAGCTCGCCATTCAACCTGACGTTCCCACTTCCGTACGTGGAGACCGAGAACTCTAAGAACATGCTGCTGCCGTGTCTGTAAGGCCTCACATCTGTTACCTTCACAAATCGGCGTCTAAGTCTGGTCTTCCCATGAGTGTACCAATTGCAGATGCGTTGGTGGGCGTAGGCTGTCTGGCGACGCTTCTTCTTGTAGTGCGAGACTCCGAAGAATACCTTTCTAGACCATAGATAGACCTTCTCTTGTTGGAAGATCCTTGAGAAGGACTCCTCCAAGAAAGGTCGGAAGATTACAGTGTGGTTCCAGTTTAGCTGGATGACAACGGGAGCTGGAGCGTCTGGAACTGTCGCCGTGATGGTGGGAGGCTCTTCCGTTTCCGGGAACTGTACCGTTGGGAGGAATGTGTCGTAGTCGGTTGCGCTGACTATGGTGTCCCCCTTCTTGTAGATTCTGAGACTTTGCGCAAGTCGGGCGAGGAGTCTTCTGGCTTCTTCCGAGATGTGAAGCTCATTCGGATCCATCGGCGCCGACTCGGGGACTACCATATCGACCTCGACTGTAGGCTCGGACTGAGGAAATTGGATTACCTCATCCAACGGTATCGACTGATAGGCGAACTGCTCGACGTCGAGGGGCTCTTCGTCGGGATACTCCATGAAATGCTGGTGCCCTGACGGAGCAGTTTGCGGCGCTGAAGCTGATGCAGGCGCGGAATTCGAGGCTTGAGCAAGGCCGATGCGAAGTCTTTTGGCTCCTTGCATCTCCCCCTCATGAGGACCTGCGCCCGGGTCAGTGTCATCATGCCCCCTTTTTGAGGACTGAGATTCAGGCC